>JAGKTI010002506.1:20309-42321 GCA_018397915.1 Birgus latro
TAAGCAAATACATCCTACATAATTTTTTACATACAGGGACGTATTTGTTTACAGAAAAATCTTCCTTTCCTTATGAAGTAGGTAACATCAATATCTTCCCCATTCTTGTAACAATAATTGGGCCATACTTAAAATTCCTATAATCGTGTGTATCACAGGGTCAGAGGCTGGTTTGTACAATCACTGGCACACGTGGTTCTTCCGAAACATAACCACCTGTCTCAACGTTCCCACAGCCTTTGCCAACACCTGACCTCTTGCCATCAGGAACATCTGGGTGATTATATAAGTGAAATTGAACTGTTAAGGTTGAAGTGAGATCGATTACTGTTGGTGAAAATAGTTGGATGTCTTTAGGGAAACGATGTCTGTCCTCAATTGTGTGTGAGTGTGTTGTGTGTGTGTGTGTGTGTGTGTGTGTGTGTGTGTGTGTGTGTGTGTGTGTGTGTGTGTGTATGTAACAACATTTAACTCTGGTTTAATACTTGTACTTGCATCTTAGTTTAATCAGTTTTAATATCTACATGACACAGGTAGATGAATGGGTTAATTAAAAGGTAATGACTCCAGTAAACAAGATAACATTATATCACTAACCACACTCCTGTCGTCACTGTAGGGTGTGTGCTACTGGTGGGTTGTTGTCTTGGATGTATGGTTATGTTCTGTCTTGAGCTTTTCATCTGCCTTCCGCGCAACACCACCACTGCCAGAACACCCACTAGATGGCTCTTGAATCCAGCACTTCCTGATAGACTAAACACAGCAGCTCTGGTCAACGTTGTTTATCAATATAAAATTCACTTATGCTTTTCACTTTAGAAATTAATGTTACAGAACTGTGAATAATTAGTACTGAGAAATAAAACCAAGAAAAATAAATACAAGTAACAAAATGTGCTTAAGATTCACGTTTCTGCACTGAAAAGATTTCTGTGATCAAAGCATGATAAAAAATTAAATCGGACCAAGTATATGTAGTTTGTAATTCAGTCTCTTATTATCAGATTACATGCATATTTTTATGCAGCCTTAATGCTGAGCCACAGTAAAACGTATGGAAAAAGTGGGGTATAATTCTGCTACAACTCCATATACAATAGTCGTTCGAGAGGGCTTTCTTATGACTTTATGTGCAACCTGCATCAAAATTTCTGTCGCCTCGTTTACTTTTCTCTCCAAGTTCGAATGTCAGTGTGGTGAATGTGGTGAAATCGCAGCAATCGACATTCATTACTTTACTTGACCAAAGATCAGTTTCAACGGTGTCACTTGCTAAGGATATACCACACTGCTGTTCAAAGTCCATGGAGAGAGAGAGAAGAGATGATAAAGGACTTTGGATGACGATTGTACCATAATTATATTTGAATACCATTGCTCCACCTTCTTGGAAGATCTGCGTTTCTTTCATTCCCTATTTAATTACACAATCTAATGAATTGATCCAGACATTAATCACCATAATTTTTAGGAAATCTGAGAAGAAGTCCCTCTCCCGTATGTGGCACGTTGAGATCTGTGATATTAAATACTGCCTTTTTTTCATGATACAAAAACTGCCATAACTCGCCACCGACTGTTATATTTGTTCTAAAGTTCTCACAAGAGTTTCCAGGTAAAGTAGAGCCTATCAGACAAAAAAAACAAGTCCTTTTAGAAGTAAGTGGTGTACGACAGTTTGGTGGGTTTTGGGTGGGTGGTAAGTAGATAAAAGGGGCGGGTCAGGGTAGATGGCTCACTGCACTGGGTGTGTGGTCTTGCGAGGATCACAGCCTCACCTGCCGCTGCCTCACCATCGCCTCTCCGCTGGTAAGTTTTGAGAGTGTGGCGCCGTGCTGGTGTGGCTGACGGTGTTAGTGAGGTCCTGGTGTAGCTGATGATGTTATGGTGCTGGTGCGGCTGACAATGCTTGTGAGGTGCTGGTATGTCTGACGGTGTTAATGTGGTGCTGGTCTGGGTGAGAGATTCTACAGTTATGTTATGTGGTTACGTGTTATGTATGATAATGGAAATATTCCCATCGGGACTGTCAGATCTCGAGCAGCAATAATGAAGTCTCGTAGAACCTCAGTTATATAGACGGCTTGCTGGATAAAGCAGTGCAGTCTGTTCAGAGATGTGATGAGATTACAGAGGTCATGGAGAAATTTGCTTTTTTTTTTTTTGGCAGGGATGGGTTTGGATTATGTGTTACGGATTTAATCAGTTCGAGTATTTGGCGCTGTCGTTATTTATGCAGAATAATGAAGGTTCACATCTTCAAGGCGCTGGTGTTCCCTGTCGTTCTGGCTCTGTGTCATGGACACTAAAAGCACTCAGGAGTGGCGATCTGATTCCTTTGGTAAAAAGTTTCTTCAGTATATCATGGGGTATCGCTGGTATGTGTGAGTATATAATGTGCAATTATAGTCTGTTACCTACGTAATAAGTGACCAACAAATTCGGTTATAAGGGAGTTGATAAAATTAACTGAGGATGATCCTGTTAATGAGGAGGCATCTGGGAGAAACAAGCAGGAGCGGAAGAGACATAGGAAAAGGCCACAGAAAATTATGGTTGGAGGAAACTGTTAGTGTCAAGAGTTATTTGGTTTGGAAAGAGCTGCTATCTAGCGGTTTACACCGAGGTACCCATCTGGTTGGAATAGGAGGTTAAGGGCCACTACGGTACCTGGCCGTTTGGGTGGGTATTATGTTTCTAAGTACCTGTGCCGTACAGAAGCACAAACTCTTAATTCTGAGGAGCGAAAAAGAATGTTGTGACTAATGTGCATCAAAATAAGAACCTAGGTGAGAGTCAGAGATGAGAGAGTAAGAAAGATCTGTAAACGCAGAAGCAGTATTATGAACAAAGTGTTTTGGGGTGAGTCAGAGATCCAGTGCACTTTGTTGTAGAAATATTTTGGAGCATACTGTACATCGTGTAGGCATGATTCTTATGTTTGCTTTAATTCGATATCCTTATGTTACCATTGGTAACTAATCCTGCTATAACTCCACTTCGTGCCTCGGTTTAGGCTTGGCCCATACACGGATATTATTGTTTAAAGTCATTCATATCTCTCATGAGCAAAGATCTTGATATGATTATGTTTTGATGTCTCTAAGGTACCCAACATCTAATGGCTGTGATGAAATATTAATTATTTCTTGCTAAATATTTTTCGTGTATTTTCTAAGACAGATCTCCCCTAAGAAGAAAAAAAAATAAAAGTAGTCCATCTGTAACTCCCCCTCCCCCCGCAAAATCGCACTAAAGGGGCTACGGGTGATAATGCCTAGTCTCACCATAACAGCAGTCTCTCAAATGCTGTTGGTTAAAAAAAAAAAAAAAAAAAGGCAACATACGAGGGAGGTTAGTGAAGATATTTCAGTTAAATTTTAGCCAGCCATTAGTTTCCAGACAGCCTCCCAATATCTTTTCTCATCGGTGTTATAATTTCCTCCTCCTCTTCTTCCTCTTCGTCTTCCTTCTCTTCCTCCTCCTTCTCCTCCTCCTCCTCATCATCACGACCTAAGAATAATGCAATCGTAAAATTACTCTAGATAGTAGCATAACATTGATCAAACAGCCATTCTCTCACTTATCGAACTAAAGTTCTGTTTAACGTTCAAAATACTTGGCATTTTAGATTGATCATACTGTTTTCACCATGCACAGGAACAGAGCATGCCAGGACAGCGACTCTGTTGTAGAAAAACCAAGCTAAGTGAACGTGAACGCTATGTAACGCTATGGGAGGAGGGTTTGTCCATGAGGGCCATTGCCAAGCGGACGGGTGCCAGTGCCTCTACCGTGGGAAGATGGGTGAGACACTGGCGAAGGGAAGGTACTCTGAGCTCCAAGCACGTGAAGGCCAAGAATTACACTCATCCAGTCAGCGTTACCCCGCCATGGCGTGTAGAAAATGCCCCGTTTATGAATATGAAAATGCTTACTTGGGATTTAGCACCGTATGCCCGATTCGTTTTGTATTTACAGTACTTACATCAACGTATGTATGAAAGACAATGTATACTGTCACGAGTACACTGAGTACAGAATTCGTTAGCACGTTTATTAACAGATGAAATATACAGTAATGTAATAAACTACGTGTCTCTTATCAAGTTAGACCACAACATGAGCTGAACAGCACAAATACCGAGATGAGACGGAGGAAAAAAAATCCCCTATGAACACTTTCCATGTACTATAGCCAGCCTAGGTGTTTCGTCGAAGACTAGTACAGGAGTTATCCATGAAGCAAATTTCGTTAGAAAGTCTGATGATAAGAGGTAAAACTCTGCTTAGATGGTAATGGATGGTCGTAGGTTGTGAGAGGATGTAATAAGTTGGTTAAAAATGACTATATGGATAAGTGTGAAAGCAGGACGGGGCAAAGACAGCCAAGAAAAAGCTGGCTTCATCTGGCATTTTGGGAAAACACGAGAACGTAAGATGCAGACGATAATGAAAGACTGAATCTGTGGATGAAGTATGTATGGTTGTGCATTACATATGCGTTGCACCCATCTATTAACTTATAGTCGAGGGGAGACTTTACACTGTGGGTGTTGATATAGCAAATTATTTAAGTAAAACACACCAGGGTAGAACATTTAAGTTGTGGAGGTTCACTCGTGATTTCCGAAGGCTTGAATGACAAGTGAATGGAGATGTGATTCATTTTAGGTGAGCACTCCGTTGATAATGACTCCAGCTTTGTAATTTCTCGCTTCCTTTTCCTGATCCCAAAGACTTCAGACACACACACACACACAAACACAGTATATATGTCAGTGAACGCCATAATTCATGTAAAAATCAATACAGCTTCTGAGATATATTTCATTCTAGTTTCATTTACCCAAAAGTTGAAGTTTGTTTACTATTTGGTGAGCTCTATTTTCCCAAAGAGGGTTAGAGGTGAATATCGCATCCACTTCATCAAAGAAACACTGCCTTGCCATGGCGAAGAAACTTGTGCATTCCAGTGATCAGTGGAGCTGTTTTAGTCAGGTGCAACTGCACTAGGCAAGGTCACCATGTGAGATCAGAACAGGTGTGTTCCTCTAGCAGCAATTGTCTGAGTCAGCTTTGCGAGGTAACTGCACAAACCTCCTTTCCAAATCACTTTGACTAGTTCTACAAGGCCATGGACCTTAGCACCCAGCAGCAACGGAGCAGCTGACCGTGGCGGGGGTCAAACCTGCTCCAAAGTATAGGGTGCTGAGAATCGCTGCGGGAGGAAACCTAAATGCCTTTGGTAATTGAATCTTAGGGGTGACAAAGTCCAAAACTCTTTAGTGAAGCTAACTTAGCTTTTCGTCTTGAAGAACTGAGAGATATGAATTTGATATCATAGGTCTTAGCGAGTTTGGAAGACCAGGTGAGGCATTTATAGATCTGTCTAATTGTCACGTTCTGTGCTACAGAGGTATACAAGAAAAGAGAGTGTAGGATTTCTGGTCAACAAAAAATTATGTTATAACACTGGAAAATTATTTCGTATAAATGAGAGAGTAGCAGGCCTAAGTATAAAACTGAACACAAGAAACAATATGTAGAGAAAGCAATGAATAAGCACTATACCTATCATACATACTAGATGGAAGACTTTAATGCAAAAGCAGACAAGAAAACTGGTACATGAGGAGACTACAGTAGGGTATTTTGCAATGAGTATTCGGAATGTGATAGGGGAAATACTAGTGGAATTCGCTGGAGGGAACGCTCATATATTTATAGGGAATTAATATACACTAGTTATTTTTTCCACAGATATGACTGCCACGGTATTACTAAGCCTGATGGCTGCTGTCATCGTATGCTCTGATACTGCACACCTTGTAACCTCAAGTAATGGTATGTATATTACTATTTCCATTAACAAACTGAATATGAATGCACTTATGGTCCAAAGCGACCTGTGTCACTTTGATGATGTTAATGTTGGCTGGTCTTGGTACAGGTGGGCAAGGGGATGTGGCGGGAATAGTTGATGCTCTAAACGCTGTCTTGGCTGCAGTACCACGACTCGAGGATTTTGTTATTCTGATCACCGAGACCTCGTCAGCCGTAAGTTTAGGTTAAGAAATGTTAAAAAGATTTCTCGGTATTATGAAAGATATTGTGTTACAGTTTACTACGCTGGGTGGTAACCATGCAACCAGATAGACACCTGGTGTTATAGTGGGTTAAGGCATCCCAACCAATTGTTGGGTATAGGGATTCACATAGCATGCTCTCCAAAAAACAGCTACATTAAGGATCGATCAAACTGCCTGAAGTACGTTGCCTCCCTACTGTGCTATGAACAGCCCTCCTGAAAGCAGCCACCACCAAACTATTCTGACAATTGAAAGTTTCATTCTCCAGGCATCCATCAAGGTGTTTATTATGTTTAGTTTCTTTCAGGTTGCTCATGTAAGTTACTCGGTTTCTGGAAAGACCGTTTCTTGACAACCACCATAACTTCTTGCTTCCCTTGTTTTGGGCGCAACTTGTCTTTGGATGCTAATTCTTTCTTCATTTATTATTCTCACTTCCCAGACATTTTCTATGCAGACCAGGAAAAAACTGAGCATTAAACACATGCATAGTTTCCATGATACATTATCCTCCTTTGTGTGTGTGTGTGTGTGTGTGTGTGTGTGTGTGTGTATTCACAAAGATGTATTTCATCAGCTCCCTGGCGTTACTGAACTGCGAGCGCCGTGGGGTTTGGGGGTGTTCGAGGTGGCAGCAGACGGCCAGGATCCCAACGTGACGCAGGAACAGCTTTCCCGGGTGGTTGGCCAGGCTCGTCGGGTAGGTATGGGATGTTGTGGCTATCCAGTGAACTGTGATGGATGCAACGCTCAAGTATTCAATAAAGCAATACCCATTTTACTTTGACTTAGCCTAAAATTGCTATTTCTCTACTTCGATTTCTGAACTGTAACGATAGATTAACACTAGAATATGATGGGAGCCATGATGAAGCGTAAGGAAAGGTAGTAAAGCCGTATCACTGCCTATTCTGCCAGTGAGCTACGTGAAGTCTAGTGCAAAAGGACAGAAATGTGAGCTAAGGTAAAGCAACTATTGTAGGTTTTCTCCCCTTAACCCTCACCCCGGTGGCGCCAGCAGCTGCGGCAGGTGTCATGGTCGGTGACGGTGGTGGTGGTGAGTGACGACCCAGCCTTCCTCGCCACCTTCGCCGAGTGGTCCCTCAAGGGCCGCCTCCTGGTGTGGTCGACGAGGCTCCTCGTCCTCACCCGCCTTCCACTCCACCGCCTCACCCACATCTGCACCACACTCACCATGACAAACTCCATTTTGCTACAGATCATTCATACTGCAGCATTGAGGTAAGATCTAGTTTTGCTTATCCTCTAAAACAAAGGTTCTTTAAGATAAATATGTGTATCGCTATATTCGTAGACACCAAGAAAGTATTACAGTGGTATGCGCGCGGGCGTGTGTGTGTGTGTGTGTGCGTTTTACCAATTATGCTAAAGAGGTAGCCCTAATATTTCAGGGTCAATCTCTTCGTAGATCAACCCTTCCACCCACCAGGATCACAGCTGCACCTTGTTGCCTCATGGTCACCTGGTTTGGGATTAACAAAACCGCGGATTCCCCTTTTCACAGACAAATTTTCCAGGTAAGAATTATTTTATCTTTATTATGGTAGTAGTAGGAATAGTAGCAATAGATGTAGCGGTAGTAGTAACAGTAGTAGTAGATGTAGAAGTAGCTGCAACCCTAGCCTCATCTGAATGCAAACCCAGTGGACTACAAGATGAAGTCGCCTCCCCTGCAGACCACTATCCTCCTTTTGGGAGGAATGGAGAGCGAGTTGAGGGACGTTTGTGTAACCGACCATCTCCAGCGCTAGGCTATACTGTATCACCACAAGAAGGCGTCCCTCACTAGCATCTTTATTACTGACTGAAGATGTGTTCAGGTTAACGCATTAATTTTTTGCCATGATTCTGCATACCATATTTTAATCAGTAATTTTTGTGATGTTGATATTTTGAAGGCAGAAACTTAAGCTGACTCTGCTTCTATAGAAATGGCTAATAGTAATAGTTACATTGTTACTACCGACAGTAAAAATTTTAACTCTTTCAACGCAGAGATATCCTTTACATCTTGTTCTTCCTACAGAGCGATGATTATAGTAAATTTAGGTTACATATTTTTCCAACCAATCTTAGGTATGGCTAAGGCTCATCGAAGTTTCTGCAACCACAACTTGGTGTTTCAGCTTTAGGAGTGACCCAGTCCCTTCAGATGCAAACAAACCAGCTACAAATGTATAGTCATATTGAGGGAGTTACACAATTGATATGATTTAATGACACATGAACTTCCAAAGGCTCTCCCAGCGGCCTCGTCTGGTGGTGTCGAGAGTGGTGACCAGCACAGAAAAGACGGTGACGGTGGACGACCCTGACTACCCTGGCGAGAAGAAAATCATCGGCCTCAACGCTGAAAACCAACTTATTGAGACCATCGCCAGGGCCATGAATTTCACGTAATATAATGATTTATCGTGTTAGTTGCCATTATGCAAACTGTCTATCTGTCTATCTATCTATCTGTTGCCAGACGCCTTTATCACGTCATTGGTGGCCACAAGCAAATCGCCTCCACGTATCCCTGTCCTCTGCCATTTTGCCGTCCTCCATCGAATTCGCATCCACCTCTCATAAATCTCTCCACTCCATCCCTCCATAGCATCTTTGGTCTCCACCTTCTCCTCTCCCCCCCCCTCCTTCTCACTTACATGCACTCTTCTAATCAGTCTCTTCACATAGCCAAACCATCTCAAAGTATTTCTGGTAACACTTTTAACCCACATCCACTTCGTATTAGCTGTATAAACACTGAATATTAATTTTTCATTCTTTCTTTACAATATATATCCTTCTAATATACGTTTTGTGTGTAATATTCATTATTCTGGCTTTTTACCTTAACTTGGGCCAAATTTTCGTCCCTTTGCAGCGTATTTCATGTAGCTCAGTGACGGAAAAAGACACTGCTACGATTCCACATCCTTTCCATAGCACCTCTTCGCGATTAGCATCATATCCCACTAACAATGGGGAGAGAGGGTAATTCTTGGCTAGGTTAGAGTAAAAAGAGTAGAGTGAACGTCACATTTAATTTACTCCTTATTTATCAGGTAAGCAACAGATTTTTCAAAACATGTACTAAAGAAAACTCACCTTCCTTTCAGTATCAAGTATGTGCACCCTCCTGATGACTACTGGGGCGCTCTGAACAGTGATGGAGAGTGGACGGGGATGATAGGCATGGTGCACAGAGGGGTCAGTTGATCTCTTCTTCACTGCATGCTTATAATGAAATCGAGTGAGCCCTAAGAGCAAAGTTTATCCAGTTTATTGATAGATACTTGAATATATTAGGTGGATTTTAACGGAGCTTAACTTACTTGCTGTGTTATCATTTTCTATTACACACACACACACACACACACACACACACACACACACACGCACACAGAATTGTAATCAAAGTTCTCTTGTCAACAGGAAGCGGATCTTGGTCTTGGCTTATTCACAATGACACCAGAGCGGTACCAAGTGGTTGACTTCACCTTCCCTGTTACCATCAGCTACGCACGTATCATGGCAGGCCGGGGAGAGGCAGAAGTGAACGTGTGGGCTTTCCTGCTGCCTCTGTCGCCTCTAGTGTGGATGGGCATCTTGTTAGCGCTCTTGGTACACATTTTGGTGCTGCTGCTGCCCTCATGCCTCCCTGTCAAAGCCCTCAGTGTGACCCGTTTACTGACCAGCGCCTACAGCTGTGTTCGCGTATTGTTACAGCAAGGTCAGACATCCACGTATCAGATACTGGTTACTATGGTATAATGCATAACACAAACAGAACACATATAGAACATTATTTTTTATGAGCACAGTGGTCCATATTTAACGCTCCTTCTTCTCTGCCAAGCGATTTCTCGTGTATTGAGAGAACAGCTCAGTCAACGTTATTAATATCTACCCTGCATCACCCTGCATTAGATACACGTATTGGTTTCTTACTCCCACTGCTGCGCCGACGCCCACACAAGCAGACTGAGCCGTTCCCGCAACACACAAGCTACTACCAAGTGAGTTTCTTGTGGAGCGCCATTAACGGACCCCTCCCCCCCCGCATTCGATTCAGATCTGGAAAAGAAACGAAACTGGTGGTGGTGGGAGCGTGTGGTGGTGGGGATGTGGATGCTGACGACGCTGGTGCTGACGCGGAGCTACGCAGGGAACCTCATGTCACTCCTGGCCGTCAGAACCATCCCAGAACCATACCAGTCACTCGAGGACCTTATCAACAGCCGCGTGAAAGTCATCATGGTTGAAGGAACAGCTGAGGAACAGGCGTTTAGGGTGATTAACTTTGATTCTCCCACGACTATACTTCCCTTGGTTATGAAGAGCCATTGATCATGAGAGGAGATAAGGCAACAAATAGCTTGCTTAGTTGTGAGCTGTGAGGTTTGAAGTTATTGATAGGAAGTAATTGTCTCGCTGTTGAAGTGCTACAAACGCACCCTATGGTTGTTAGCTCTTTTTTTATTCTCTAAATGCTGATAAAATATGTTGGCGAAGATCTGTTTTGTGCCAGCAGAGACCAACGAAGATCCAACATGAGGTAAAATAAATAATATCACTTTCACAACAAATCCTGATACAAAATAATGTGATGTATATCTTCTTAATTAGTGTTAAATTCTGTCATAATATTAATCTGAAAGTTTCAACAGTGATGACGTCCTGTACCTCACAAGATGGTGGCAAAAAGCACAGAATAATCTGAGGAATTCTCTCATCTAGTTGTTCATAAACATTGGTCGTATAAAGAAATGACTTCTGAACAGTGATCTCTCTCTCTCTCTCTCTCTCTCTCTCTCTCTCTCACACACACACACACACACACACACACACACATTTCCGCCATGTGAAGCCAAACCCACCACTAACATCACAACAGCTAAGCATCCCCTTTGCCCAGACTGCGACGAGTGGAGTCAGGCGAGACGTGTGGAACCTCAGAGAACAGAACCGCATTTTACGCTTCAACACAGCTCAGATGGTGAAGGTGGCGGCTGTGTTGATGCAGGGAGGCACGGCAATGATTAACCTGGACGTGTATCATAAGAAGAGGATGGCTGCGCAGTTTACAAGGACAGGTAAAAGAGTGTGGGAGGGGGATGCATGGGTGAGTTGTGTGTGTGTGTGTAGTGTGTGTGTTGAGGGGTATAAGTGTGTGGGGGTATGTGTGTGTGTGTTAATCAGCTACCAAGCTTATACAAACACTCTCTCCCATTACCAGGCAAGTGTTCGTTCAGTCTGGGGAGAAACAGGTACATCCCTGCGCTGGAGTCAATGGCCGGACCCAAAGACAGCCCACTCGTTCTAGCTATTGGTCGCAAGTATAGTAGCGTGTCCTTATGCAGATGAAATGGTACTCAGCGAACTTCTCGATAAATAGATAACTAATTATGTAAATAAATAAATAAATAGAAAAGGGGAGGAGTGATGAAACTTGATAGATCTCAGAATTATCGAGCGGCTCATTATTTTCATGATCATCATCATCATCTTCCAGACCTCCCTTCCCACCATAGTCTGGGGGTGAGGTGGAGTTCAGAGATCTAGGAAAAAATGACAGAATGAGATGCTATTTACCTAACTCAATGAGCCACACTCCCATTCACTCACCCTTCAAGCCACCAGAATCCAGGAATATTGCTTAAGAAACATTACAAGTTATAAAGGATCTTCATAATACTTTTTACTCGCTCTATATACAGTACCTGAACAATATTGCTTCTGTTCTGTCTGTAAGGGTAATGCAGGTGGCGGAGGCTGGTCTATACAATCACTGGCAGACAAAGTTCTTCCCAAACTTTACCGCCTGTCTGAGTGCCCCTACAACGTTTGCCATCACGTCCGCCCTCGCCATCAAAAACATCTGGGTAATCACATGTTTTCATATGTTTTTTCCATGACATTACCTCAGAAACCAAATATCATTAACTTTATAACTGACGCTGAAATACCTTGGCGGCCAATCCATATTTTCTTAATCTTAACGCATTTACTTCACATTTGTCTGTACTTTTACCCTTGGAGAAGATTTCCTATGTATGCCACTACCCTCTGGAATTATTGTTAGGATGTATTGACGGGGAAAAGGTGTAAAAACAAGAGCTATAAAAAACCAAGTAACATGACAGCATTAGAGACGGGAGAAGAGTCGAAGCTCTATACCCATAACTTCATTCCAACAGCTGTAAATGTTTGCGAGTACAGAGTGGAATGTAGTAATGGATGTAGAACTCTGAATTTCCTCTCATCCCAAATACATTCTGGTTTCTGTACCTTTTTTTCATCTCTTGTTTCTGCACGTTTCTCGATTCCTATGTTTGCATAATCATTTTTAGTCTTCTTTTTCTAGTGCAAGATAGGTTTTCCGTATTTTTGAAGTTAAAAGCTTAATAATTCACTCAGTGCTTACTCATCACGATTTTAGGGAATGTTTGTGCTGTTGGGGGGAGGTTTGACGGTTAGTCTCCTGGTCCTCTGCCTGGAGTTCTCTTTTCGACTGCTGTACTGACGCAGCCACCACACCTCAACAAAGGAATCTACATTGTGGGACCCCTAATATTTCATCTACAAAAGAGAAAATAAATTCCTCACTTATTATGTATAGACATCTTGACAGATATGGGACGGAGATGGAGATGGAGAAAATACAAGTGGACATATGTGAGATTTGTTCCTGTGTGTACAAGTATGTATGTGTTTATGGGAAAAAAGCTCATCTCTTTTCACCAGTAATTTCGTCCACTTTCTTCCTCATTCGCTTATATGGCTGAGCATATATAATTACGTATCCTAAACCAAGTATATATTCAGGACCATAATATTAATAAAAAATAACGAGGCATATTAATCTTGTCACTCCATCAAGAGACAAGGGTTCACTTTGATAGGCACTGTATTATGGTGCTGTTATCTTTCTTTCGCTCTCGCCATCCATCAAGCAAATCTACAACTCACACACAACAGACTCAGCCCTCAGTCTTTGTTCCTGACATCACAACACTTTTCTTCCTTTTTGGTATATCATACTCTCAACACAGCCAAATACTGACTTAATTTCCACCTCCAAGACACAATACATAAACCATTATAGAAATAGTTGACAAAAAAAATTCTTAAGTTTCTTTCTTTGAACCTAGCCACGTCGTCTTTTTAGAATCTTACAGTAGGCCTATGAGTATGTTTTTTTTTTTTCGTTGACACAGATTCATAATATGCCTGTTTACCTTGACCTCCAAAAATTAGTTATAACTTAATGAACTGTAACCTAACTTATTAAAATGCTACCTTTCAACAGGTCCATCTTTTCCCTTTAGCAGGCTGTTAGTGTTAAGAATGGGCCTGAACTGCGTTACGAAAATGATATTTTTGTAATAGTAACCGACTTATATTTTAACACCTTACTTCATATACAAGTTTTTACACTGAAATAAGGTCTCTTACGATACCCTCGTCTAAAAAGGAACAAGAGGAATGGCTGAAATCCTCCTCTCCTTTTGTCTGTGACTGGTAATAAACATAACGAATGTCAGTGTTGGTAATCAATTTGCAAGCACGATATACAGTCCATGGTCTTCAAAACACTGCTCTCAGGACCTTGGACAGTACGACAGTTTGGCAGCAGACGTTAGAAAGGTGAGTACATAAAGAGGGCAGGCCAGGGTGGCTGGCTTACTACACTGGCTGCCTGACCCTGCGCGGCCGACTGCCTCACCCGCCACTGCCTCACCATCGCCTCTTCACTGGTAAGTCTTGAGAGTGTGGCGCCGTGCTGGTGTGGTTGACGGTGCTAGTGTGGTTGCAGGTGTGGCTGATGGTGTTAGTGTGGTGCTGGTGTGGCTGATGGTGCTAGTGTGGTGCAGGTGTGGCTGATGGTGTTAGTGTGGTGCTGGTGTGGTTGACGGTGCTAGTGTGGTGCAGGTGTGGCTGATGGTGTTAGTGTGGTGCTGGTGTGGCTGATGGTGTTAGTGTGGTGCTGGTGTGGCTGACGGTGTTAGTGTGGTGCTGGTGTGGCTGAAGGTGTTAGTGTGGTGCTGGTGTGGCTGAAGGTGTTAGTGTGGTTCTGATGTGGATGATGGTGTTAGTGTGGTGCTGGTGTGGCTGACGGTGTTAGTATGGTGCTGGTGTTAGCTATGAGAGCAGAGGAAGTTAGAATTATCTACGAAAATTGAATTTGACAACATTTTAGAGACCAGATGTATACAAATGCTTCTTCTCGCTTACTGTAGTATAGAATTTCAATATTCAAAAATATTCTCATACATCAAAGACTGGATATTTTTCTTTTTCTACGGACGTCTCACCTTTTCCAAGTTTATCACTCTCGGTTTAGTCCCACACCTGAGTAGTGTAAGTGTACACTCTCGGATCAGTGACTCATTTGTCTCCCAAAAGATTTCAATAGATAAGTCAGCTTAAGAGGGCTGGTGCTGACTGATGACGTGCTTGCCAAGCAGAAATGCAGGTGACTCGGAGGTTAGTTCAGAGAAGAGTGTGAGTCTTGTCCAACAGTGTCTGAGGTGATCTGAGGTGAACTTGGCTCGGAAGTCAGTCCAGACAAGGTGACAAGATACCGACAAACTGACCTTAGGTAAGCTGTGACCTGAGATAAGTGTGGCTGTGAGACAAGTCTTGGCTCTAAACTATGCCATTAAGAAGCTAGTACCATCCCAGTGTTTTGCTTGAAGCCTTTTCGGTTCTGAAAGTAGCCCATATCGACTGTGTAACAGAGGTGTGACTCATACTATACAGCCCTGTCTCCTGTATAGAAAACGGGTTCTTCAAAAGGAAACTCCAGTGCAGTACCATGTATACCTATTATATCCGAACATTCATTTTTGTTGTTGAACTGTCTTACATGGATGATCTGTTCGAAGACTTTCATCTGAAAAAATGGAATTGTCAATGTCTTTTCTACGGCCTTCATCTGATGTAGAACAAAGTATACTCGGCATCAGACGTCCTATCGCCCTGCTGTTTCTCCATGAACTAGGAAAATAGGTCTTGTGAATCTACAGCAAACAAAACTGATGACAATGATCTGTGGCCAAAAAAGTTATCAGTGTCGAATGCTCGTCATTGTCCACATTTATTTTCGGAATCCATGGGGAGAAAAGCTGGAGATGACGACAGGACTTTGAATGCCGACTGTATGTAGTGTAAAGAACTCCGATGGGATAAAGTGATGCACAATGGAAATGGTCGATCAAGAGTCGTCCTAGACCTTCCCGGAATCTTGGCTTTGTTTCTTAGGTCCTGTGGAATGCCTGTTGGTGAGCAAGGTTTATACTCTGTTAACGCTACCGAGTTTAGGGTTCAGGAAGGAAAGATTTACAGCTCTGAGCAACACCAGTACGTAGAACGGTAAACAGATGTCATCTTGGTCCAGAGCAATGAGTGAGAAGCTGGAGGTGAGTAGGTGGTCGGCTGGCAGGAGCGATGAGCATGTTCAGTAATCTGGCAAACAGCACGGAAGTGAAAACGGGTTTCTGTGCATGGCTACCAGGTTGACAGACAGCTGAAGCTTGAGATGCACATCATGTTGAAAGAAACACAAATTTAAAATGAAAACTGTGCATCATCATGCAGAAAAATGTTGTCCTCCAATAGCTGCCAACGGTAAAATAAAGTGATAGTAAAAGGTACATCACAAGTATAAGTAGAGAAAGTAATGTGAAGTTTCAATTTTTTCCTGGTTCATTGTCCCATCAGTATCTTAAAAGGTAATGAAGCCTTTAGTAAAACTCTTTAGCATCATATTCAGTGAAAGATTTTACAACTCATAAAAGATCAATGGTACAATTAAAGCTCTTTTATCATGCACAGGGAAGTAACATGACGCGTAGGCCATTCTATTGCAAAACCGTGATGGCTGAACGTGAGCTGTTCGTGAGTCTGTGGGCGCATGGGCTGTCCCTGAGAGCCATAGCGAAGCGGACGGGCACGAGCGCAACCACTGTGGGCAGGTGGGTGAGGCGCTGGCGCAGGGAGGGTAACCTGCGCTCCAAGGAGTCACGCGGCAAACGCAACCATCCCTGGATAAGCTTCATGTCGCAAAACTATCTGCCACAAGAGCCTTCTGCTGTGAAAAGAAACCCTGAACCCTTAGAAATGAAGAACTACGAGTATAGCCAAGTCCTGTTGTACCTGCAATGTTTGTACGCCTTTTGCCATAGATATTACGAAGTGCTTACCTTGCAATGAGTACCCGGAAAGTAATCTGTTATTATTATTATTACTGTTATTATTATTATTTTTATTATTATTATTAGACTGGTCACCGTTGTTTGGTAGATGCCTGTCTATAAACATTTTGCAAATATACGTAATCGCTCTTTCAGGTTAAAAAAAATATATATATACAGTATATAAGAGCTCACAGTATATACCAAGCTAATAAATGTACAGAATGACAACAGATTTTCATTTCTCTCTGCAGCCCTAACATTTTTTTTTTTTTTATAATGATGGAAAAAATTAATTCCCTTGTGTTACCCCAGATTGTTCTCCCCCTCCCCCATATGAATCAACCCACACCAGTTCAGAACCTTTTGTTAGATTTTCTATGCATGGAGGACACTGTAGTCTGATGCATGCGTTTTTTTTTAAATATTCAGTTTATTTTTCCTCCCTCTGTTCATCCTTCATTTTAAAAATCTATAAGGGTGTTGCATAATCCTTCAGTCATTTCATGCCCATTTAAGTCCAGTTAGAGCCACTGAGGCCAATTCTAGTCCAGTGAGGTTAAATTACGCTCATTGAGGCACATTTACGTTCATTTAGTTTGCATCAAAGGTGGTAAAAAGTTGCTAAGATTTCCTTTTTTCCTTCTTCGTCTCCTTCTTCTTCTTCTTCTCCTTCTCCATCTTTTTCTTCTCCCTCTTCTTCTTCTCCTCCTCCTCTTCTTCTTCTCAGTAAAACGTAGGTATAATTTTCATTGTCAAAAACTCCCACGGATGGTCTGATCTGTCATCTTCTTAGCTGTCGGGATGATAGTAAAATAATGTGGTTACGTAGGTGGACTGGTGTGAGTTGTTTATCATAGCAGAGAGAGAGAGAGAGAGAGAGAGAGAGAGAGAGAGAGAGAGAGAGAAACTGCCTGATCTGATGTCTCGCCAGACACCTAACACATCCTCACAAGGTCAAAATGCTGCTGAATCAACTGCAAATAATCAAGTACATCCAGAATGAAACAGCTGCAGAATATTCCTAAACAGCTTGGTGTCTTCTTTACCTTGCTGTGCGAACGCCAGATGATTTTTTTCCAGCAAATGAAACGTATCTTATTCACTGGGTCAGAAGCAACTTCATCAGCCCACTTTGTATGAGAAGATCTTGCTAATATTCTTGCTGCCACTAAAGGAAATGATCCGACAAAGATAGACCTATGGCTGAGAATCGGTAAATATAATTGAGATGTATTTCTAGTTCGGGAAACCTATTTGGGCAGAAATGGAACTTTGGGTTTAGGTTGGCAGTGACCTATGTGAAACAATAAACACTTCAAAATCGGATACTCTAAAAGATAAAACATTTAACCATACCCAGCTTCATTTATCTGCAGTATTTCACGCCTAACATGGTAACATAAATAACTTCATTCAGAAAGTGTCTCCCAATCGGAATATGTTTGTTTCGCAGTAGTGGGAATAAAACCCGAATGATTTTCTCGGCAATTGGTTGACAGGTAAGTTGCCATTTTTGTTGAAGCTAAATATTCCATCTGGTATTACTTGTTTTCCCTCCAGCGATGGTCGACTATGAGTAGGGCTGTGTTCTCTGAGGCAACCTTTGATATCCACTGAGACTGTGTGCTCATCTGTGGCCGACCAGACTCGGGGACATAATGAAGTTACGGGCTCATATGGTTCTACTGGGCTGGTGCTGTCATCTGATTCTCACACCTCGTTAGTATTTATGATCGTACTGTACTCACACCTCTGCCACCACAGAGTATTGCCGCACCACCACCGACATGATTGCTATCTATCTATCTGACGGAAGAACACAAACAAATCGCCTCCATGTCGCCCTGTCCCCTGCCATTTCGATGTCCTCCCTTCAACTTTCATCCCCCTCTCTCATATACCTCTCCCCATCATCCCTCCATCTCATCCTCGGTCTCCCTTTCCCTCTCCCCCCCTCCACCTCACTCACATACACTCTCTTCATTAGTCTCTCACTCCCCATTCTTTCCACATGGCCATACCACCTCAGTGTATTTCTCCTAACGTTTTCTATCACATCCATATCCACATCATAATGCTTCTTCATTTCCTCACTTGTCAGTCTGTCTCCCCATGTAGCTCCACATGCTCCTTTCAAATAATTCATTTCCACTGTTCTAACTCTTGACTTGTGTCCTTCGAACAAAGTGTAAGCTTCGTATCCATACATTAGAGTGGGTATCACAATATTATCAAGCAGTGACCTATTTTTTTTTTTTTTTTTTTGTTACTGCCATGCTCACTTCTCTATTTATCATTGTCTTCACTGAACCAACAACCTTTCTTCTCTGTTGTACCCTTCCAAGCACTTCATCCCCTAATCTTCCATCCTTACCCATCACACTTCTCGGGAACTTAGAGGCAAGCTTCTGGCCTTTGGTTCCTTCTTCCTTATATTTAAAAATAAAAAATCCATCTCCTCACTATCCAGATTCACAGTGCATACAGTGAGGACCGCAACCTTATTCGTTACCATATTCACCTTTACTTTCCGTTTCTTACAAACTCTTCCACTCACTCATCAAGCCTTGCAGTTACCCTTCGCCTTCACTTAAGAAAACAGTATCATCTGCAAACAACAGTACAGGAAGTTTCCAAACGCTGCCCCCACTCATTAGGGCCGCTCTAGTATCCGCTGCCCTACTTTGCATCTCTTTTATAACTCCATCCATGTATAAGTTGAACAACGATGGAGACATGACATACCCATATTTCTATCCAACCTTCAGATAGAAAAATTCACTCAGTTCACCATCCACACACACTGCAGCCCTAGCGCCCTCATACATACGTTTCATGGTATTCAACCGCTTCCCATTTACTCCATATGTTTTTTATATTTTTCACATTCCATGTCTATCCAGTCTGTCATATGTTTTCTCCAAATCCATGAAGGCCACACACAACTTCCTTCCCTTCTCTTATCCACTAAAGATCTAAGGATGAATGTCTGATTTAAACAACCTTTTCCCTTCCTGAAACCTTGTTCTTTCACAAATAATTCTTGTTATTTCCCTAACTTTGTCAATAAGTATCCTACCATATATTTTGCCTATAACACTAAGAAGACAAATGCCCCTATGATTACCACACACTTGTTTTTCCCCTTTTCCTTGGTATTTCACCACACACTCCATCAGTTCCTGAGGCTTTCCCCATTTTGACTTTCTCCATTGCTTCCATTCCATTCTGCTGATCTCTTCCTCCCTTCTCATTACGTTCCTCCTTCTCCCAGCCATTCCCCAGCCACTTATACTCGCTTTATTTTCATTCTCCATGTTTAATAATTCCTTAAGGTATTTTTTCCGTCTGCTTATTTTTTCTCCCGTCTTCCCCAGAAATCTGCCATTTTTGTCTTTCACTCCCCTACTACCTTCTTCATCACCTTGTCTTACTCTCTTGATCTCCTTCCAGAACATGACTGCGAACTCACAACGTCAACATGTTCTGTTCAGTATGTTCTTCAGCTTATTCCTCCTTGATGTGGATATACTCTCACACGTGTTCAATTCGCGTTTGTTGTCGATCGCCTTTCTCATGTGTCACTTGTCTTTCTCCGGATTTTCTGTTCGAGGTTAGTTTGGGTGCAAAACAAAAGGAAATAGACACGAACATTTTTAAATGGAGAGGTCCTCCTTATTCCTTCAAAAGTGAGTGATCATTCCCACAGCCAGCAGATAAATTGCGTGAGTACTTAACCTATACCACATGTACAATGTCTTTTAATGGAATGTGTTCAAAGTAAACAGTGACTGCTGAAAGGATAAAGGAGCGACTGATGGTGTGAGGGTGATATTTAATTGTTCTCAGGTACTATATTCATTTTACTTTAACTTCACCATACAATTGTCATCTCTCCCTCTTGAATGCTGAACTGTAACGACAGATTGGCTAGAAAATTATCCTCTTCACGACCAAATGTTGTGGACAGAATGTAAAGCCGTAGTACTGTCTTTCTATCCCTGAGAAAAGTTATATAAAATGCAAAATGACAAAATTTGGGCTAAATTTAGACGAAAAAGGTATCGTGTCTGTCGCTTGAACCCCTGCCTCATCCCTAGTTCACTGCGGGTGTGACTGGTGACGTGCTGGTGACATTCGATGGTTCCCGGATATACCTGTGCCTGCTTCTCCTATCCCTCCTTCGCCCCTATTTCACTTCACTCGTGATTGGTGGCGTGAAAGAGATCTTTATTAGTTCTCAGCTACTAGTGTCTGCTGCTGGTATCCCTCCCCCTCTCCTATTTCACTGCAGCTGTGGCATTTGGCGTGAGAGTGAAACCTGTTGCTCCTCAAGTAGTAATTCCTGCCATTCCTATCCCTCCCTCACTCTCACTTCGCTGTATATGTGAGGAATGGCGTGAGAATAATACCTCTTGCTTTGTAGGTGCACGTATCCTACTTTCCTATCCCTCCTTCATCCTTAACTGACTACAGATGTGACTGGTGAATTAGTGGTGATATTTGATGGTTCTCAGGTATCAGTGTCTCCCCTCCTCTCCCTCTCTCATCATCCTTATTTCCCTGTAGGTGTGGCAGATGGTGTGATGGTGATTCGCTTCCAGGAGGACCGCGTGGCCAGGAACGACACAGTGGCCTGGTACGAGGGAGGCATCGACCCAGCCAGAGAACTCCTCTCAGCCACACTCTGCGCCAGGTTCTTCCTTTTCACGCATCACGGCAGAGCGACCTTCTTCATGCTCACCAACGCTTACGGTGATGATGGTATACTGGAGGGAGGTAAGTTCAAGTACACTGACGTGTTTGTCATTGATTACACGTATATTTAAAGGCCCTTGTACATGACTGGTGGGACATGTGGCGTAGGAGCATGGCTGTGGAAAATGCCTGGAAAATGATCGTGTAGACGTGAACTGAAGCGCCATCCCTGCATCTGTTCACTGTTTGTAGGGCGTCTCGTCTCCATGCCTCTAAACTGATGGGCAGCGTGTTCGGATATCACAGGTGCCTATTGATAGTGTGGAACCGCCTTAGGAACGCTTACTTAATCCTCTAGCCAGATGGATATCCCTATATCTTAATTTGGGTATTTCTAGTTAGCATAATTAAGGCTGAAAGGGTCAGGAGGAATCTCAGCTATGGAAAAGAAGGTCATGCCAGAAGCAATTTACTCGGTCGTCAGCCATGGTCTTTTTAGTGTAATCAATCAGTCAATTAATAAATCAGTCAGGTGTAGTAAACTGGCCTGAAGATAGTGGGATAAAGCAGAGGCAGCAGTAGAGGCGAGAGAAACAGGAGGCGAGGCAGACTAACCACTTTCTATTTTCGCAGACATCTGGTTGGACCGCGTCCAGCCAGTTCTTGCACGTAACTACAATTATCAGATCCTGAAGAAAAAGCTTTGGGCTTACAGGTGGGCTTCATGTAAATGATATAATCCTCAGAGCACTCACTTACCTCAGATTTCACAAACATCATTACTATTAGAGCGCTGGTAATGAAGAATATACTTATGCATATGCTTCATGTTGTTACTAGAGTACTGGTGTTACGAATGCAATTATGCATAATGTAGTGATTTATAGTAATTATTTTGCAGTATTTAGCCTTGAAATTTGGTGAAAATATGCTCTTACATTACAGAATAGTCAGTTAGTAGTGAAGAGAGTTATAGTACACTACTCTACATACCCTATACCTATATCAATA
>JAGKTI010002506.1:42412-66284 GCA_018397915.1 Birgus latro
CTCTCTCTCTCTCTCTCTCTCTCTCTCTCTCTCTCTCTCTCTCTCTCTCCTAACCCACAACAGAAACAACTCTTTCATCGAACAGAGAAAATTTCACCTCATTCTCTTTGTACTACTCTACATCTATTTTACGACGACTGAGCATTCCATCTGGTGGTCAGATGGCACCACCTATGTTTCGTGTACGACCACATATTGGAGCGGATCAGTACCTACGTGGACGGCAGCCTCAACAACCACCAGGAGAAAGTGAGTCTGGGGAAAACGATCTATGGCAACGGCGCATGCATCGGCCAAGGCTTGTACTTTCTTCCACAGCGGAGCATCAGTGGCGATCTTAGTCAAGTGAGTTCTTACACCAACGTTATTCCCGATGTGTTGCATTATAGTTAAGCTAGCAAGCATTATCAAAAGTATGCCAGTGTGGTCCGTAATTAGCGCTCCTGTGGACACAAAAAATTGCCAGGCTGAGCGGAAATGGAGGACCATATATGGGCCTTCTGTAAAAATGATTTTATGCTATCAATCTTACTTTGTCCTTTCAGATCACCCCAAATATTATATTACTTTTGGGAAAGCAAGCGATATCTAGGAGAATATGACTAGATGCTTTGATACAAATATACTAATACATATACTAATCAATATTTATAAGACAATAATCAATTCTTGCACATTGACTTATTAGCACATAGTTCATAAACATGGCACAGATCAACGTATGGGACAGACCTTTGAGTGAAGAGGAGGTGAAGCGAATGGCGGGGTGTGAAGAAGACATGCTGGGTAACTACGTGTCGTGGGAAGGTGGATGGAAGTTGGAGAAAGTCACCAGCTATGATACCCCTCTGGCAGATCTTTGCAAGCAACAAGGCACAATGTACTACTGGTTTCAGTCCAAGCCGTTCAAGACCTCCATATACCTATGTAGAGCTCTGGGGTCAAGGCTGCCCAGTCCCACGGACCCAGAGGAGATTGATGCCATGTCCAGAGTCGCCCATGCTCAGTTCCACGCGACTGACAGCTGCTACAGTGACCACTGGACGGCACTCAACGATATCAAAGAGGAAGGGGTGTGGAGAATAGAAAACACAATTATAGAAAATATTCCATGGGCACCTCTAGAGCCAAATGGCCTACATTATGACAACTGTGTATCACTTGGTCAGTTTGGTCCCTGGGATGTAAACTGCGATACTAATGTTAAATGCGTCGTATGCCTCTTTAAAGAACAACATCGATTCTCTTTCTTGGGAACATGTGAGAGAGAGCCCCGTAATGTTTACTTTATGACATTCCAGTACAGAGTAAACGAACTCCATTTTGTGGGGTATGGGGCCTATGAGATCAAAGAGGAGAAAAGTGGCTGGGTGTGGGTAAACAACGTTAAAAATAAAGTAATAGCTTACATGGAAGACACAGCTGCCGAATACCCAATGGGACGCAGGTGGTGGCGCCTGAACCAGACAGTGTGCGGGCAGCAGCGTGGCGAGATGAGGCTACTGCTGCTGACTCCTTGTGCCCCGGATGAGTTCACATGCAACGATGGTACGTGTGTGCCCCTCCACCAGCGCTGTGACCTCAAGTACGACTGCCGAGATGACAGTGACGAGGTAGATTGCCAGACTGTTGCAATCCCAGTCGGATATCAAAAACACCTTCCCCCTCGAAATGAAACTCATCCCCAAGCCAGTCTGCGTCTTGCTACCTTTCTCTCTGTAGAGTCCATAGGCGTAAACACTCTAGGCATGACCATGGAGATATCGTTCAAAATGATCATGACGTGGGTGGATAATCGGCTAAGCTACCTGAATCTAAAGGTGAATGACACGCTGAATATAGTTCCGATGGTCACGGTTGATAAGATGTGGACGCCGGAGTTGAGCTTCACTAACACTAAAGATAACAAACACAGCATCATTGACGGCGACACAACCATGTTAATCATCCGGCAAGGAGAACCTGTTGGCAGAGACGAGGATGCTCCGGCTGAAGGTATGCATTACGTACAATTATATTCACATATAATCTACTTCATTACCATCACTTAAATACAGAACTATTACGTCTTAGATCCTGTACTTCAATATCGTTAGAGCACTACGTTATTGTTATAATTACTGATAGTAATGTGTCAACACGACTTATGACATCTGCCAAATACCTAAAATGCCAGTATTACCAAAAACAGCCCATTCTCAGTAAAACTGTTTTGTATTGGAACTTTTTTTTTCATAATTGGTTAGATCAGTGTTGGTTTAAAAGGGATAGCTTCTTACCAGCAGACATCTTATCATATAATCTAGTACACCGTACTTCTACAGTATTATTATAGCCTACAACATGTCTGCTATCACCAGTCACGACCACTCTTACGTATACTTCATGTCACCTCGTCAGATGGAAACTCCATCTGTCGCCAACCTTGTCCAACTAACAATGTTATGGGCTGTACATGTTTTCATGTACTCGTAAATTACTCTTGATATCATGATGAATCGATCAAAAAGTGACAAAGTGTGCACATATGAAGAGATATGCACTAATTTGCATCTTCTTAATCCCTTAAACCCGAGGAGGTAGTTATCTTTTATTCTTTGCTACTTCCAGGCAATTTCATTCAGATCAGTAGAGACTTTACAGACTGAAAAGGATCCATATAGCTTTCATTTTCTCCTTCACAGTAAAACATCCTCCTTAAGGGCAAATAAACTAGTCTAAAGGTAGCAAAGAATAAAACGAAAATTATGTCCACTTGCCGCAGAGGTTAATAATAACCATCCTTCCTAAATCCTAGACAAGTGAGCCATAATATTTACGCAGTGGATATATACGCTGGCGAGAGCAACGCCGTGAAGATCGAGAGGAAGTATGGGACGGAATTTATGTGCGACTTCGACCTCGTTCTCTACCCTTTCGACAAGCAGGAGTGTTTTATGCGGTTTAGGATCACGTCCGTCTCCAAGTCATTCCTGATATTCGACCAGGCTGCCTCCCAAGTCCTGAACTCCGCCAACACCCTCTTGCTGGAGTATGAGGTAGGTGGACAGTAATTCTCACAGCTGTGTTTGTTACTTCCTTCTGACCATATTGTTTTATTCAGTATATGAGAAGAAATGCGCTCTGGAGGGGTTAGATATAGTGTTTATTTACAGTTTTAATGTAAAAAGTCTTTTCAAAGATGAATAAATTTATGTCTTCTGCCGGAAGGGGTCAGGGTCCTGCGAAGTATTTCAAAACTGTATTCCCTCCCTCCCTTCCCTCCATCTGCCCCTCTCTCCGCCTGCTCCTCCCTCTATCTGCCTTTCCTTATATCTGCACCTTTCTCTGTCTGCCCCCGCCTCTATCTGCCCCTCTCCCCACCTACCCCTCCCTCTATCTGTCCCTTCCTCCATCTGCTCCTTCCTCACCTGCCCCTCCCTCCACCTGCTGGTCCTTCCGCTTGAGTCTCCTTCCATCTATTTAATCGCCTTCCTCCTCCCGCTTCTCCCTTTTACCTTCTTCAGTCCTCCTCAGTTACCAGCTTAGATTAGAACTGGGTGGAATCACAGATGACACGTGCCCCTCTTGATGAATAAGCCACGCAACACAACACACACAGTGGAACACGTCACAGCACATGCACACCAAGACACGAAAACATCACCGAATGTGTGCGGAACCTGTAGGGAAGTTGCTTACCAGCCTTCGACGAGTCTGCTCTGCCAGGCAAACCGGGAGTAAGCAATAACAACAGCAATCTCTACTATTGCTACTTGCCTCTCCCTTTACCTTCCTCACCGTACTGCCTCTACCTGTCTCACTTTCTACCTGCCTCCTCTTCTACCCTCATAACCCTCCACCACCCTCACCCCTTACCTATCCTACCTTCGTCTGCTCTTACTCCAGGTAGGGCCGCTCCACCTGGCCTACGATGAGAGCGACGACGAGTTCAGCGAGATGAAGGTGGTGGTTCCCCTGACCAGACGCTACGGGTATGCCATCCTCAACATCTACCTGCCCACGCTGGTACTCCTCATCGTCAACTACACCACACTCTTCTTCAGGCCCATCATCTTCGACGTGAGGATGATGGCTGCTCTCACTGTCCAGCTCGTCATTGCTACGTTATTTTCACAGGTTAGGTGTGAATACAAGGGTCACTTAATTTACTTGTCCAACTTCTGGACAAAGGTTTCAGGGCCTATCCCTAAGTCATGCAGCTGTATCCTACATGTACCATTCAATCGTTTAATTGAGCCAGAAGGCACGTAGATGTCCTGGGCTAGGCTGCTTAGTCCGGACATTTAAAGCGCCAGTGACCAGTCTCTATCCCCTTGAATGGCCATTATATAAGCAATAAACCCCAACCATCCCTCACCATCCCTCGGATCAAAACCTTTACTGACCACTTCCGGTTAGTGCCTTACCCTACTAGGCCACCAAGTGTCGATTTAGGTATATGGTTACCACTCAGCGTAGTAATGGTTACCTGGGTGACAAAAAATAGCTTCTCACTCTGTGTACAGCCACCTGAAGGTAGCACTGCACTGAGGGAATGGTGGATACCCCCAGTTACCACATTCATGTACAGAAATCCAGAAATGGCCATTCTGTGTAACTTGCTTGTAACTGACAGTTTCATTGTGATTTGCATCTCAGTATCAACAAGATTTTATTCTGATTTGGAAATTTTCAATAAACCTGACACATGTGAGAAGCATTCGCCATTATATTTTCGTTGCCTGACGACTGTATTTCCTTTAACTTATTCTTGTTACTTCCAAGGTCTCTGCTATCTAAGCGTTTTTGTTTTTCTAAATGTGATTATATGTTGATATTCTCTAGAAAGTACTGCAATATATATATAAAAGAATATGATATAGAATATGGTGGAGAGTGTACAAAGAACACAAAGAGTTCATGACCCTAAATGAGATGTGGTCTCTGAAGGGCCTTATATTTCATCTATGAAAAGCTACCTTTCCTAGTTTTCCCATTACCAGCTCTTATCCTCACTTATGGGTATATGCGTTTTATGTATTGCTAGTTGTGTTTCACTGTACGGGTACAAAGGCACAAATATGTCTAAGGTTAGTAAAGTTCGAGCTCTTTATCAAATTTGCAAATTTTTATTTACTGTTAAAACGTCAGTGCTAATGAACAGCTTTTTAGAATTACTGATATAATATTCAGATACATTATTTATATTTCTGTATTTTTTCGTGTTCCAACCAGGTTTCAGAGTCGCTACCCAAGACGGCATACTTCAAGATGGTGGACGTTTGGTTCATCTTCTGCATCACCATCACCTTCATCACCATCATCTTCCACGTACTTGTCGACGAGGCGGTCAACTCACCCACGAGCATAGTCACCCCGAGCTCCACCCACAAGGCCTTCAGTGCTGTGGGATGTGGCATGGAGTCTGGTGGGGGCGGTGGGGCGGTGAAGATTTTGAGGGGAATGACGAGGCTGCTGCACGGAAAGAGGACCGTCGTTGCTACCAAACTGGCGGTGCTCCTTGCCTTCTTCCTCTTCAATGTATGCTACTGGGGATACATACTGAGTTAGGTGGAGGGAAACAAAACACATAATAAAGGAAGACATACTGAGTCAATTGCAGTGAAACGAGATACGTAAATGCTACTGGGGATACATACTGCGTTAAGTACAGGGAAGAAAGATACATATATACTATGTGACTGGGGATACATATTCAGAAAACTGCAGGCTACAAAACTCATCGTGCTACTGGCCCTCCTGTTCAATATATGGTACTGGAGATACATACTGAACTATTATATCACAGTGTTTTATTTCTCGTATGTCAACAATAGCCATAATCATTAACTAACTTCAGTGGCTGTGACTTTTGTACTTTATTTATACTGCTATCAGATTATTTCATTCAGTTTAGGATCGCCCCTACCAGTGAAGGAGTTAATAAAGATTACAGTAGAACACTTCCACTTCGAAAGGTCTCTCTTAAACTGAATTAAAGCCCCACAACAATGGGCCACAGACTCAACATTCTTTAGACCATTGCATATTGAGAAAATTAAACATGGAAAATGACATAGCTACCTTGGTCACTTTTCCATAAGGCCATGGAGAGATAGAGAGAGAGAGAGAGAGAGAGAGGTGGAGGTGCTGTCTCTCTGAGTTTGTGTGTGTGTGTGTGTGTGTGTGTGTGTGTGTGTGTGTTGTCCATAAATACGTAGAATGTGGCCTGGCCGCCTCACTGGCCGCCTGACCCTGCGCGGCTGACTACCTCACCCGCCGCTGCCTCACATCGCCTCGCTGCTGGTAAGTGGCCTTCTGAAGCTAAGACCATCCCTGCCTAAAACTGAATTGGTACATCATCAGATAACCCAAGGCATCTGTCTGAATGTAGGTTGCCAGCGGAGTTACGTAATATACTGTATATTGGATGCTTTATGTTATATCAAACCATTTTCAAAGTAACACATGTGATTTCACCTAACATTAAAAAAGGTGGAAGTGGAAGTCAAAGTTCTTCTTTCCCTTGCAGAAATGGGTAAAGCACTAAGAGTATTTATGGTATAGAACACAAGTGTGCATGGGCCTGCGTATCGATTAATCGGTGTCACTAATCCAGTCGACATTTTAGTGATCTAATCATCGTTAATGTAAACTGATATTCTCTAAAATAGTCCTAACTCCTTGGCGGTGTGAGTGCTTTCCTACAGCCGTCAACTGCTTAACCTTTTCGATCACGTTTGATAATTGGGGCCAAGTATTCATAATTCAACAAATGGCCAAAACAAATACACGTCACTTACAATACCGATATTTTTATATACACTGTACCTTTTCACTAGATTGCTAATATAACATAAAACTTTGCTAAATTAACCCTTTCCATCCACTGACGCATATTCTATTTTATTCTTGCTACATCCAGACGATTTTCTTCAGCTTAGTTCCTACCTCAAGTTGTGGAGGGGTTAATGAAGGCTACGACTATCCTCCAGACTCTCGCAAGTTGAATATAATCGTCTGAGGATAGCATGGATGAAATTAAAGGCCATCAATTTGAGGGGATTGATATGTCGTGACGTTAGCAAAAATAACTTCCTTGTATGTCTTCGTGGGACGTAAATAATTAAATTTCTTTTAACGAACGGTTGGGAGAATGCAAAACAGAATTAGTAATATTCAAAAGAAAAATTTGTTCAGGTTATCGATATATAATTAATGTTATCAAAATCTATTCATGCAGGTACAACATTGGTTCTTAAACAAGGTAATGGAAAGAATTACGTGTCATAAGATATCCCTTTCGTGAACCCGTATTTATGTTGTTACGTTATTTTCATAGTTTCTATCATCCTCAACCATATAATGTACGGGGAGAGCTCACCATCCACTCACTCGATATAGTGCAACATTCGGGTGACTGTACATTAAGTGACAAGCGAAATGGTTTCCTAAAACCCAAAAAATCATTTACTACGCAGGATAGTAACCATACGATGCTTGTCGTCTAGTATGATAAGGCGCTCAGACCAGGGGGAACAGAGGTTACGTCCAAGGCTGTTTACGCCTCACATAATGCCACTCAGGAGCGGGTGTGGCTGGCCACACTAGCCTTAACTGTCGGAACTGAGCAGCTTAGCCCTAGATCTTAATGCTCCTGATGGGGATATAAAAGAGTGGATATGGAACGGAATCTTGGAAAAATCTTTCACCTAATACAAAAGCCTTTTCAGCAACAACCAAATTATAAGGGATGCAGGATAGGTTGCTTAACATAAACATTCAGGAAGCCAAATTTGTGAGGCCTGATCAAATTGATGGATGAATTTGCTCTCGAGATGCATATGTCATTTTTCATAGGACTAAAAATGCATACCACAAACAGTATGAAAGTTGTCTGTGTGTGTGTGTGTATATAAAATTAGACTCGTGAATATGGAGGCGACAATAATGTAAAGACTAACTAATGACTAAATGGATGTATGGCCTATTACATGGGGCACTATATACAGCCCTTCCCTGAGTTGGGCATGTTCTTGTCTGACCTCTCTTTTCCTTTTTGCCATTAATGCCATTTGAAAATCTAATTGCTCATCAAAAGACTAGCCTACTCATTACCGTATCTTCGTGAACTACGGACTACAAATTAGACTAAATTTATGTATTTTGAAAAGTGAGGATAAGGACTGGAAAGAGTTGTTTACCATTGGGTACAAGCCCCACCACTCTGCAAAATGGTGTCGCTGAAGGCCAAGCAGGACGGGTAAATGACAGCAAAAGGATATATTGAGGCCTGTATAGGGCAAAAACTAAGTAAATAAAGGTATTTCATTTAATGGGCCACTTTACTTATACTCGTCTTCTTTCGCATCCTACAGTTATGTTCTCAGGTGAAATGCACTACCCAGCTCACCAAATAAAAACTAGCCTGTATGATCGTGAGACGATTGTGCGACTTTGGTCTGAGGGTCTGACCTTGAAAATGATATCGCAGATGACAGGGTTCAGCACCAACACTGTTCGGAGATGGGTGCGACGATGGAAGAACAATGGCGACCTGAGTATGAAGAAAACAAGAATCGCCAACTTCAACCGAGCATGTTTTAATACTTTGAATAATGTAAACTACACTAATCTGTTGACAAAATCATATACTAATAGCATATGTTCGCATCAGAATCTGTGTTTATACCTTCATGTTCCCTACCGTTGGCTCATGGATGGCTCAATGGGCAGGTACACAAACAGCTGAAAATACCGAATCGTGCAGTCACTGATAGCTCTCACCATACCCGAACTACATTTACAGACAAGAAAGCACTCACAGAGCACATATCTCAGCCAATGCCATTCCAGGATCCGGATCCGGATCAGCCCTCAAATTTAATCAATTCTTTCTTGGCCCATGGCCCACCCGTCCATAAACTTTCATTGAAATTCATGTAGAACTTTGGGAGACATCGTGTGGACAAACAAACAAAAAATTCCTGGATCAGGATGATGATCCGGATCACCACCAAATTCTAATGGTTTGTTCCTTAGGCCATTCCCTACCCCTCCAAAAAAATTCAGGAGAATCTGTCCATAGTTTTTTGAGTAATCCTGCTAACAGACAAACAGACGAACAAACTAACGCCAGAAAAAATAAAGAACCTCCTTGGCGGAGGTAATTAGACTGCAGTACTGGTTTCATCTCTATATTAGTGTACATTAATAACTTTGTCATTATGTGAGGTCAGGTATATTGAGCAGAAGTCTTATTGTGTGGAGTCTTCGTTCATTGGTCAGTAACCAAACTTATGGTATACTGTAAGGGTTTTTCTATTCATTTAATTTCAGCAACTCTACCAGTTAAGATGTGCATGTTGTTTCCTACTGAATAAAGCTGTATGAAAATGAATGTTTTTGATCTGTCTCTACCTGATTGCAGCCTGGTGCCAATTCGTCAGATTTTTTACTCATTACTTGATTCCGAAAATACAAGTATTGTAATACCGTTTACTTAGCATGGTCTAATCTTCTGTAGTGTGACTATATTGCATTCCATTCCAGTACATAGTGTACATATCAATATCATAACTTCACGATTATCCTGAATTCAGAGACATGAACTACTGTATATAGAATTCCAGTAGTATATGAAGTATCAGCCACGTGATCCTTTGAATGATTAGCTTTTTGTCGATCATTCCATATATATACAGAGAGCGAGAGAGAGAGAGAGAGAGAGAGAGAGAGAGATAGTGAGTTGATTCAGCAGTGACTTCATATTGTCTGTTCATTTTTTTTATTTTTTATGGTAAGTTTCTTTTAAATATGTCTTTTTTACAAAACGGACTGTGTATTTACAACACAAAGTATTTATTCTGCTAAAAACTCATTTCACTAATACTTAACTAGCTTACAGTCCAACTTAATCTACAAAATCAAGCAAAATCGAGTTCATAGAGCATTTGACTGATTTTTCATGGATTAAGATATCATGCTGGTTAGCGCTATGTTGGATCAAAGTCACTGACGCGTGTGGCCATGCCCACAACCCAGACATGATAATTGCGTCGACGGGGTAATCGGGAAGGTAAGTAATCAAAGGTGGTTTCAATAACCATCTAAAGTCACAAGCTGCTGGAGATGAAGATTTGAGGAGGCTGGGAGGGTTCCCTGCTCAGCTTCGACTGATGATTTCAGTGAATATTAAGCCTCAGACAAGGTAGACAGCCGTCGCGAAGATGAAAGCTCACGTGATTATCTCAAAACAAATGCACTCTGCCATAGTTTGGAACATTAACAGCTTTTTCTTATGCAAAACTCTAGTTACATCACGAAAGTGACAGTTTTCAGTCCGACATTCACTAAATACTCTGTACTATCGTGCTAGTATTACAAGGAGATTGTCACTTGTTAACGATAATCTTTCTATATCAGTTAATGAAATCTGAAAATTACCAAAACCCGCATATTTCACAGTCATATTATAAAAGCTTTATATAAAAACTTACTATGTCAGAGTTCCAATTCATGACATAGCATATAAGGTTTAAGATATGCAAAATTTATTAACCACAGCCTTATATTAAAAGAATCAAAATATTTCCAGAGGTGTTTAAATTCCAGGATCGGTCAGTGGATGTTGTGTTTATTATCATGTCCTCTTCTTCGCCCACCAAGATGAGACTGATTCTCGCTCGCCTGGTGTTGTTGGCAGTGGTCCAGCATAATACAACTGGTGGTCAAAGGCTTAAAGTAAATCGTAAGTTAATCCTTCTTTGGTCGAAGCCCAGAATTATAGTTTTCTTTCTCTAGTTAGAAGAAAAAATTTCTTTTCTTTTAATGGCCACAGAAAAATATTGAAAATCAAGCGTAAAATCACTGAAATCGACTGAATGTGGATCTTATTTCATTTAAATCTGCACTTATCATCAGGGGTGATCTATCGCAGGGAAGCTCATAAGTATTTTCTCTAAATGTAAAATCAGATTTTTAACAAATTACAATTAGTTTTCAAATGCATTACCATGTTTTAACACTAATTGCAGACTATTTAGGTAAGCTATAAAGAATTTTTATAATACACTAAATTCACAGATATTTTATGCTGTGATTCTAGTCATTGGGTTTGTCTGGTCTAAAAGGTTTAGATCCATAACATGCTGTAAACAATAAACTAACACTGACACGGGTCAAAATATCCTTAAGAACAGTCAGCATTTCATATCAGTTTGAGACTTAAAAAAGCACTCGTCTGACTTCAGTTTCACAGCAACCACCTTATGGGTCCGTTTCTGGGGTCTTTGACAACGTAATAAAAGAGCTGAAGATTATTGGAGTAGATATATATTTCACACGCACCAGGGGAATTACTGTTACTGATGACCGGTTCATTGATGACTAAACGTAAGTTCCTTGATGTGTGATTTATGATACTATTTATTTGTAACATCTACTATATATTTAGATATTGTGTGTTAACAGTTTATACAAAGTTAGGTCTGGATTTAAAAAAAAATAGATGTTACTATAAACAACGCCATAGCTTTTACTAATAATGTCTCATGCACATAGATGAGAGTGACGGAAGAGAGGATGTCGTGATGGCAATGAACGCCGCTCTTACAGCTGGACCTCAACACGCTGACTTCATTATCCTCATCCTGGAGAGAAACTCACAGGTAAATGTTAGCCTCACGGGGCACTAGAACGTAAGTATCGGGGAATGCAAGAATTTGAGCGGATCATGCCACTAAGTCAGAAGGAAGGGTTAAAGAAAGGATACGTCTGTGACTGAGGATCAGATGGAGGGTCATGTGTTTTGTGAGAGGGAGTATTAATCAATCCAACTTAGGGGAGGCTTATCTTTTGTAATCACATGTTAAAAAAAAAATGTATGTTGCCAGACTGCAGGTGTGAGTGATGTTGTAGCGTCGTGGGGTTTGGCGGTGTTCGAGGTGGCGGCGGACGGCCAGGACGCTAACGTGAGGGAGGCACAGGTCTCCCGGGTGATCAGCCAGGCACGCCGGGTAGGTCACTCTCACATTGCTACTGAAGGTAGTTCACTCACATCTGATATACCATAACCTTTGTTTGTGTGTGTGGACGGCAGTTTTCCTGGCCGACAAAGTTAACAGAAATACTTCTAATTCAATCAAGATTATATATCACACAATCATTTTGGAAAAAAAAACATGTTTCGAGGAGCATGCCAAATCGTATAGAACGGTACTGAAGGCCACTGGAGGAAGACCAACGTACCAATAGACAAAATTTAATAACCAGTCAAATTTCATTTTATTTTTTTACTCTCCTTCATAATATATTGCATGTATTGTTTAGTGTAATAAACAGGTCGGAGATATTTACCATACTGACTCGACGATTTTGTTTATTTAGTTAATTATTTATTTTTTTGCAGTAGGTTTACACCGTAGCAAAGTCCTCTATATGTAAGGATTTAAGTAACTTAATAAACTGTATTTTAAAGATATTTTGCTTAATATATGCGTGGTAAAATATTGAAATACGAGTATATCACAAAAAGATAAACAAGACCTTACTTAATCATTAAGAAACAGCTCTAGCTTTTCCAAAAGAATTCCACTGGCTCCTGTAGTTAATGCTGTGTTTATGTGACCAGCTGCTGCAGACGTCAACTATTGTGGTGGTGGTGAGTGACGACCCAACCTTCCTCGCCGCCTTCGCCGAGTGGTCACTCAAGGGCCGCCTCCTGGTGTGGTCGACGAGGCTCCTCGTCCTCACCCACCTCCCACTCCACCGCCTCACCCACATCCGCACCACACTCGCCACGACAAATTCAGCCATACTTCTCCTCAAACATACTCCAGCCAACAAGTGAGAACCAATACAAAGATGTGGAGTTAATGACGTCCAGTGATATCACTAATTACAGGATGAATAGGAGCCACTGTTGCTGCCTTTTTATCCTCCGTATTATGCGTCCTCAACAACATTTGACGTTGATGTGAGGAAGTGCACGATCCGGTAACTTAAACAGTTACCATGGACTCACCAGTGCGATCCATTCCATCCAAATAGCATCTTCTCTATTAAGGATTCTTCTTTACTGAGATGCAAACAGATAAGCTGTGGAAACAACTCTGAGCTTGTTTTTAAAAAGGTGACATAAATATAGGATAAAGTCTATTCATTTCTCTCCTCTGTGCTCTGTTTATACCTCTTATCCGGTCACAATCAATCAGAATCAGTGATCACCTCAGTCCAAACATTTACGACTGCAGGAGTTGAGGCGAGAGATTTTAATCATCATCATCATCATCACCATCACCATCATCACCAACATCATCCAGATCTCCAATTCGATCCCAAGGTGGGGAAAATGGGGTGATGTAGGGTTTTGGGAGCAAAAAATATAGCCTGACTGAGTAAGCCACACTCCCATTCACTCACCATTCAAGACACCGGAAATTTGGCTCCTCTAGAGATTTTTACTAGTGTTATTAGTCATCGGTTTTCTAATGCATAAAGTATTATATAACTTCAGTTCCAGGGCCATCATGTACGTGGATTTACCATACAGTTCTCCTGACACAAACCCTCTTCCCGTGGCAACATGGACTCAGCGAACCGGACTCACTGCCACTTCTTATCTTCCCCTCTACCCGGATAAATTTTATAAGTGAGTATTTTACTATTAGTCGTGGCTAGTCCTTTTTTTAAAATATGCGAGGAATCAAAGAGTATGCAAACATGCATGACAGCAGCAACCCAGTGAACACGTGAGTTGAGGAACAGCTGAAAAGTAAGGTTCGTACTGTTTTACTTTGCGCTTCATTGCTCTAAAACTGTTGATAAGACAGTTCATTTTATTAAGGCGGATGTGGAGGACTTCAAAACTTTCATATACCCTGCGTATGAAATAACAGTTGATGAAATACATAATCCTTAGGTAAGCTAGTGGATAGGGCAAGGAGTAAAACTGTTTTGGGCACTGGAGACTGCATTGAAGGGAACATCACTGCTTGTTCAGGCAAAGATGGGTGTGCTATTAGTGAAGTCAGGGTAGTGCCGAGAGTACTGGGTGGATGCAGGGCGTGGATACTGAATGCTAAGGACAAGAAAAGATTCGAAAGGCCCGGAAAAGCGTGGAAGTGTAAACAAAATGCATAAAGTACATACGTGGTGTGAGATGGTTTGTCAAGGTGAGCTATGAGATTGTATGAGAAAGGTGTGGAAGTAGACATACTCGTAGTATAATGGAAAGGGTAGTTCAGGGAGCATTTAAATGATATGGCCATATAATGAGAAAGGGTGATCAGAGACACAGAGATGAAGCACAGATTAGACGAAGTTGGGGTGAGAGAACAGGGTAGGTCAAGGAGAAGGCATTTTGACAGTGAGTAAGAGATGTTTACTTACAGAGGTTCGAGGTTCCAGGAAGTGAAACGCATGTGTAATACAGATCAGAATTGTACGTGGTCATTTATTGGGAGATGACTCGCTGTCATTGATCTACAGCTGTTGTCATTGTTTCTTGGTCTGTCTGACTGAGCAGATTCCTCGACCACAGATAAGCAAGTGCTTCTGTGGGACCGTCCTACAGGTACAGTACAGTACTTGCTGTACACCGTGAAAAGATATGGCGTCCCAAATACCTCGTATGGGTTGGATCAGGGTCCTTCCACGGCGAGGTGCACTGAAATATGAAGAAGCTCCCGAATGGGTGCTGCAGCTGCTCTACTCTGGGTGCTTTGCGCCAGCACGTGTGGACTCCTCGTTAGAACCCCTAAAACAGCCAAGAATTGAAACAGTTGGAATTATTCGCCGCGGCCTGGTTTTATTGATGATTAAAAAAATTAAACTTTGTGTACACCACTGCCTATTACAGCTGTGAGAAAAACTATGACTAACTGGCGTTCTTATTTCCTGTACTCAGGCACCACATCGCAAGAGCAAGTAACTGCAAGTATTCATAAAAAGGCATATAATTGTAAAGCAGTGGCATTTATATTTCATATATTGTCGTAATATATTGTTCAGTTCACACATTTTTGCTTTGTCTAATTTCTTCATTTCATTATCCCAAAGGATGTCTGTGAGACCAGAGCTGCGTGTCTTATGGATACCCGACCCCACTGACAAAACAGCGACGGTCCACGAAGCAGACGGTGGAAAGAGAATTGAAATCTTAAACTCAGCATATGCCATTGTTAAGATCATTGCCAGTGCTATGAATTTCAAGTAAATATACAGGGGTTAAGTACACTTATTTTGTTAATTCAATTGGGTGAATTATACAACTTGATTTAAGGTATAGCAATATTAGGCCTAAGAAAAAGTCTTCAGTTTGATTATTTGTTTGTACTAACGGCATGTACAAGGTGGTCCGTAAATAACACTGCACTAAAAACTCACTTGGTGGTATGTGTTGCGGGGACGACTCAGTCTGCTGGTGTGGGCGTGGGTGTAGGAGTGAGAGTAGGTAATGAAAAAATAAGATATACACTGATAATGTTGACTGAGCAGTCCCTGCAACACAAAAAAATCGTCTGATGGACTGCAAGAGGAGCGTTATCTATGGACCACCTATTTTCATCTGCAATACCTTGTACTGTTCAGTATTCACAAGACTTGCATTACGTTCATCCCCCCTGATAGACCAGCATTTGTCAAGTCACCAGTGACTCAGTTCGGAACCGAACTTTCAAATGGATCCTGGACGGGCATGATTGGCATGTTACAGAGGAAGGTAAGAACGTTAACTTTGTTGATCAGTCAGTAGAAGTTGGATCATAACTTTGTTGATCAGTCAGTAGAAGTTGGATCATAAATTTGTTGATCTGTCAGTAGAAGTTGGATCATAACTTTGTTGATCAGTCAGTAGAAGTTGGATCAAGGATCACTGCAGTGAAAATTATACAGGTTTTAGATAAAGCAGTGTTTTATCTATAGGGATACTTTAAGAATCAGTCAAAATAATCACCATCATAGCTCTCCCAGTCCTGACCCAATAGCCTTGTATCATACGTGACGCAGTTAGTGTCTTTCTTGTGATGTCAACTGAGCCTTGAAAATACTGGTCTTGAAACCCGTGCCAAATTCCATGAAAAGTTAATAACATGCTTTGCAAGTTTTCATGAAATACGAGTTTTACAATGAGGCTTGTGCTCTGGTTTACTACTACTTGGAGAAATTCATTTCGAAATTCATTAGACTGCATTTGCGATGGTACTTAAAGCCAAAAACACAAACATTCTAAATTCTCCTTATAGCACTGTCGGTGAAAGGTGGGGACAATATGTGTTTCCATTTTCAATTTTCCAATTAGTGCAAAAGATAAGTAGGTCTATGCCTGTTGAGCATAACAGTGTAAATTCCAAAACTTTCACTAACATTATGAAATATGCGATTGTCTTCAGTGTAAACTTATATTAACATGTACTCTACTACATGGCATTTCATATCACACCTCTCATGATTATATTGATGCAATTAAAACAGAACATCAGTCACATAAATACTGTGACAACTGAAGATTTTGCATCACCAAATCTGGGTTAGAAAAAATGACAATCGGTCAAGAAATTCAAAGCATCAGCATGGAATATGAATTTTACATGAATGCAAATATGATATAGTACTTTTACCGTAACTTGGCCCAGATTTTGGTCCTGCTGTAGCTTATTTCACTTAGCTCATTAGCAGAATGACAATACCTTGGCCCTACATCCTTTCCATAGCACTTCTTCATGAATGATGTTACATTCTACTGAGTCTCTTCTTACAACTCAGTATTCAAGTTGCAGAGATGCCAATATCTTATGTGTGTGTGTGTGTGTGTGTGTGTGTGTGTGTGTGTTTTTCAGGAAATGGATATGGCGATTGGGCCTTTTAAAATCACCCTCCAAAGAAGTACTGTGATGGACTACACCTTTCCTCTTGGGAGAACTTACGTAATAATTTTGGCTGGTCGAGGCCGAGGCGAAGTGGACCCCTGGAGCTTCGTGTTTCCCCTAACAACCTTGGTATGGGTAACCACTCTGGCGTCCATGTCGGCTGCGATCGCCGTCATTGTGCTTTTAACTTCATGTCTTCCTCATCCCAAGCAAAGACGAACCAAAATGCTCAGAAATACTGCCAACATTACTCGTGTTCTGCTACAGCAAGGTGAGTGTTCACATTGCCAACTACCAGATACTCATTTATTTGTTCTAACACCAATGTGGTTTTTATTTATGATATTTAGTTCAATAATGTTAATCACATTCTCGCATCTGACGTCTTTCTATCTCGAATACTGACGTGCAACTGTAGCTTCACACTAGAATATGATGCTAAATACGAAGAAGGGCTATGGAAAAGATGTAGAGTCGTAGTACCATCTTTTTCTGCCGATGAGCTACGTGCAATAAGATACAAAAGGACTAAAATGTGGTCGAAGTTAAAATGAATGAATTACAGCATCCATAAACAAAGGAGATGTGGCCAGGAATCATGATACTCGCATACAGTCTCGCCCAAAGATGTATACGGTAGATTTGGAAGTTTGTCCTTTGCCTTCCAGGAGGGTAGACCTGCTAAAAGGCAATGTTTGGCTGTAATGAAACGGAAATGTATGATTGACGAGTGAATGGAGGTGGAAGTAAGCAACGTATTCATGGAAAGGAGGTATGGTGTAATGGCACTGTGTGTAGTGGCACTGTGTAAAAAACAAACCACTTTGTTTTTTCTGATGCAATAGAGCTGTGTTGTAGTGCATGTAAGTGGTACTCTTGTCAGCCCCTACAGTCAGCTCCTCATTTGCAGTCTGTACACGGCACATTTTCGCGCGCTTTAATCACCAAGTGCACTTCTTATTTTTAATGTGTAAATTCTCACTTACACTTTAGTTTCATGTTAGTTTCCACAAGATAGGTGTATCCAGGTGTAAGTTCAAATATCCAGCTTCAGGGAGAGGAATGAGGAAAAGTAGATCAACAACTGACCTTCGCTGCGTCAAGGAATGTTAGACACCATATCTGTCCCCTTCAAATGTCAGACTTTATATCTTAACATAAGGCAAGTTTCAATTAAAAAAAAACATAGATAAAACCACATATATATCGTTAGGGCCAAACCATTCCTTGTGGAAAGCAAAATGAAGTTATAGCTGGATAAATATATTATGTTGCTTTTAATCCTAATGGCTGTTTGGGGAGGCTTAGTGAGATCTTGAGACTTTGGAGTATACCAGAACTAACTAAAGAAATTGTGTGTTAAGTAGATATTTTCACCACTCAGTTACATTTTCATTTCTTTATAAGTCATAGACTAAGAGGTAAAGATTATATTAATCTGATGCTGCTGACACAATTATGCTGGCGACTCAGATGTATGTGAGTCAGCGGAGTGGTGGTGGTGGGAGCGTGTGCTGATAGGGGTGTGGATGCTTACCACGCTGGTGCTGACACGAAGTTACAATGGCAACCTCATGGCTCGTCTGGCCGTCCGGTACATCCCCCAGCCCTTGCAGTCACTCCAGGACCTGGTGGATAATCCTGTTAAAGTTATGATAATGTACGGTACAGCTCAGCAACAGGCACTTCAGGTAGGAATTTTATTATTCATGTTAGTTTCTTCTTGACATCAAACAGACAGACAGAGAAAGACGCATTTGTGATATCCGTTTTTCCATGTCTTAATAATGCATTAACAAATTAGCTACCAGATTTGCGATTGGTGTATCGCCTGGCCAACCTGGGAGGCAGGCAGTACCGTGAAAGTTAGGAATGAGTGTGTCTGCAGCCCTGGTAATCAAACTCACTACCTAGGACACAAATACCATCAGTCATTTGTTTAATCGGTTATTATGTCTTCATTTTAGATGCAGCAGCATCTATGGGCGTAACTCGGTCAGTGACCCTCACCCTTAGGACTTTCAAACGGGAGGTGCTTCACTCAGGAGAGACTTTATGTAGTGACTCACTTTAGCTCCCTAAGGATTTTCTGAGGCAGTAATACACTCTTGCTAATCCCAGTATGGTGCTTCACTGTATATCCCTAAAGATTTTCAACATAAAAACTACTTCGCTTTATGAATAACCGTATGGTGCTCCTCGTTACCGAAGCTCCATGTGGTCCACAGACGAGAGCTTCACCAACGCAACAACAGAGGACATGACCGATTTGCCTGAGCTGGCACTGGAAAGAGCAACTGACGACCTAACAGCAGTAGCAGACCAGACAGAACGGGCACCTCATCAAACTCCGGAAACGAGAGAGGCAGTGGGATCACAACACACTAATCATCCCCATGTCCATTCTCTTCACTGACCTGTGTACACTTATAGATGCCTCATTTCTTAAACCATGAGTTTCCAAGCATTACTCCTGTCTCTGCAATATATTCTCCCATTCTCTGTTTGCCAGGCCGCCACGAGTGGTGTCCTGCGCAACGTATGGCAGCTGCAGAGTGAGGGTCGGCTGACATTGTTGGACAGATTCAACATGCCCGATGTGAACATGCTGCTGAGAAGGGGAGACACCGCCTACATTACACCGGACGTTTTGGCACATAGGACAATGAGTGCAGATTTTACACATACAGGTCATCTTGTTTGTAGACATTACCATATACTATTTTTAGGTTTGTTTTGAAGCCAACTGTTCTAATGGGTCATAGGTTACAGTGTTCAAAATTTTGAAGTTGCCTTAATCTTACAACCATGTTCCCTCTATGTCTCTCTTTCCTCGGCCATCAACCTGCCCTCTCTCCATCTCACCTCTCTCTCTCATATTCCTCCATCATATTCACAGTCTCCCCTCCTCCCCACTTCATTCGCATACACTCGTCCAGTTAGTCTCTCATTTTCCATCCTCTCCACGTGGTTAACTCATCGCATGGTATTTCTCCTGACTCTTTCAGTCACATCTATATCAGTACCACAATGTTCCTGCACTTCCTTATTTGTCTGTCTGTCTGCACCTAAATGCACATGCTCCTTTCAAATAGCTCATTTCTGCTACTCTCACTCTTGGCCTATGTCCTTCCAACAGGCTTCACGCTTCCATATGATAGAGTAGAAATCACATAATGCCGTGCAACGATTTTTTTTTTTTACTTTCATATTCACTTTCCTATTCCTTAACACTACTTCCAGCTCTAATATAAGTAATTGTTTTCATGGTAATTATATAACAGGTTTCTATGATAATTATGCTTTACTGAGTGTGTGTATGTACATAAGGTGAAATAATCCTACGATATATGCAGTACAATATTACCGACCTTGAATATTTAAATCATGTGCTATAATTCTTACGAACAGCGGTGGTTTAGTACTAGCGCGAGTGTACTGGATTCCCATGACGTGGCTGATGCAAATCCATTGTTGGCTGTGGCAGTATGTATTAACACTTAGTACAGAATAGGGGCCCAGTTTATTCGAGAATCCGCCAAAGTTGGCTTCTACAGAATAACACACACAGTATAATGCCAGCGCCTTAAATTGGCTATACGGGAAGGTGACAGTGACAACAACAGTGACATCCGTGGCTGCTCTGGTTATGAATATCATTATAGGACACAAGACACACTTTCCTGTTCCTATCACCAGACTGCAGTTTGTTGCTGCTACTATCTTCTCTGAATGCCCTTTCTGAACACCTCTTTGGAAACCTCTGAGAGGGTCACTAACGTTACCAAGCCGGTATCCCTGTCGGCAGGCTACATCACGGGAGGCTTACACTCTGCGGCGACGTAGCCGTATTCTTGCTCCAGCCAGTGCCTTTGGCTGTGACGGTCACATGAAAACATGGTTTGATCCAACACTGAGGGAGATGCCACTTTGCTGGGGCCCTTCCTTATTAACATGTAGCTCTCCTCACCTGTGCATCAAACATGGGATAGTGGATTTTAAAAAACTCAAATCAAATGTTGCTCTGAATAACAGTTTACATCCGAGGTTAGATTTTATAGTTCTCGTAACACCACTCAGGGATGAGCGGCTGCTTACACTTCTCTCATGTCACAACTAACCGCGGGCTCCTGCACTCCTCGTGAAGTAAAGACTGGATAATAAATAAACATGGAAGAAAATAAGGAAATAATTTTGTTCTGTGGTGCTTCCTTGCTTGTGTTTGCTTTACAATTTGCCATTATATATAAAATCATGAGCAGTATGCTAACACCATCCAAAGCTTTCCTTAACTGATGCTCAACACTAAACTAAGTGATTGCTCTTGCCGACACTCAGTACCTTACCATCTCGGCCAACAGGCAGATGTGATTTCTATTTAGGACGGGAGACGTTTCTACCTTCACTGGGAGCCATGGCAGGTCCCAAAGACAGCCCTTTTATTGAAGCTTTCAGTCGCAGGTAAATATATAGAATAATAATGAACAAGTAAACTCATTCTTATTTGAAAATGAGCTTTTTAATCTAGTTACAAAAAAAAAAAATATCGGTATTTAAGAAATTCCAGGTCATTAGTGAAGTTAGCTATTTTTAAAGTCAACACTGTTATGTACCATCAAAGAGTAAACTTTAGCGTGCTGACTTACGCTTCATATATTAGTGATTATAACAAAAAGGCAGTTTAATTAGGGAGGTGTGTTGTTTCTAGAATTAATAGGGTTAGGTGTCATCAAAAATTGAAAGATACTGACTGATACTTGATGTATAGGCGATTACAAAATAGATTTGTTGTCTTCGCACAGAGTTATGGAGGTGATAGAGGCGGACCTATTTTATTACTGGGAGAAGACCTACAACCCGAACTATACCAGCTGCCTCTATGCGCCCTCCAAAGTTGCCGTCACGTCCACTCTTGGCGTCGCTAACTTATGGGTAAAATACTTAAGATCAAACAGGGAATAATGATGTTTCTTTTTTCAAACAGTCTTTAGTTTTGTACATGACAAAACAGAAGCAGTGGGTCAGGACATTCGTGAAGCACTGTGTAGGTGATGAGCAGTTGATTGTTTGATTTTGGGGTATCCGAAAAGGCTGGGCATACGAAAGTCAGATCCAAGTAGTATGAGGAGCTATACGAGTATGTAATGGGCCCGACCCCAGGGTAAGATTGCTTTTTATTTTTTTTATTTATTTTTTGTTCACACCTTATTTAACGCCAAACAGAATCTAGCCAACAGTGAAGAAGTATTAAACAAAGTTTTCTCATACATTCCTTAAAATCACTGCACATGTAAAACAGCCTTTCAGTAACATTACTGTAATGACTTCAAGTGAAAGTAATAACTACATTTGCCACAATTAAAGATGTACACAGTAAACTGAGAATTGTAATGATAAAAACCATAAATACCCTCAAGCATACAGGGAAACGTTTAAGAGTTTTAAATAAAATCAACAAACAGTATACCATTAGTATTAAATATTGTGATTCTTCCTGACAACACCCTCCTCCCTCCCCTGTGGGGCAACCCTCGATGGCTCACGCTATTTAAAGCTGAGTCTAGGTGGAGGTCTACCAGTGTGAGCAATTTCCTTTTCCCAGAAAAAAAAAAAATCCCATTAGACCTGAACTCAAAAGGGCGCAGTTACTCAGCAGATATAGTACTACTTTTATCGTTATTTTATTTTCCCCGGGTAATTTAATCTGGGTTACCTCGTTAGTGTTGGTGATGTGTGGTGTGCTAGTAACGCTGTTCTTAGTGAAGGTGTTAGTAAATGCTGAGTAGTGGTTTAGTGAAGTGGTGGTCTGGCGTGCAATGATGTGCGAGTAACAGTCGTAGTGAAGGTGCTGTGAAATACTGCTGAAGTGGTGTGGTGTGGTGTGGTGTGGTGTGGTGTGGTGTGGTGTGGTAGTAACAGTGTATTTCCTGGACAGGGAACACTGATGGTGTTGGCGGGTGGATGTGTCGTCAGTCTCCTTGTTCTCTGCCTAGAACTTCTCTACTCTACACTTCTCTCTTTCGCTGACGCAGAACATATCTTACCATCCTCATCACTGACGGAATAAAATAGGAGGACCACAAGTATCTGACATATACATGAGTAGTATTGTCAAAGGTGTATAAACATTATTTTGAGCCAGAACAAAACTAAGATGAGATAGGCAAATGAAACAAGAAATGACTTGTAACATTATGTAGATTTTTTTTTTTTTTTTAACCATCAGGTGTTTCAAAATAGGTATGAAGGAACGGTAAGTGACTGTTTCTACAACAAAGTCATCAAATAAATAACGTTCTTTGTAAAGTGCAACTGTATACCCTGTCTAATAAATCTTCTTGTGCCCGACTCTGGACATACCCTTAACACTCGATCCCTGAGGACCAGGTGTTTTCCTACGAGCAATGCACTTTCCCATGTCACCACCTTGGCACTAACACTAATATCCCTCATCTGTTGAGAATGCATCCCAGGGTTGTCTCATTCAGGACTGGTACGAGTTTATCGGTATATTGTGGGGATATCATCTGAGCCATCGGTGAGTCTAGTGGAACAGCAGTAAAGTCCGTTTTGACGAAATTCATATATATTCTTACTCATTCAAATGTTGTGGTAACTAAGTGGTATTCCTTAAATAATAAAGATATGTATGCCGAGCATTTTTTCTCACAATATTCAGCAAAAAATAATGCTTAACATCAAAGAAAAAAGTGGAATATGTGGTTTACGAACAACTTTCATCCTCCACCATAAAAAGAGACTAAGTGATAGGATACAAATACCATGTCCGTACAAGAGAGAGAGAGAGAGAGAGAGAGAGAGAGTGTGTGTGTGTGTGTGTGTGTGTGTGTGTGTGTCAATAAATACTTAGGCTGTGGCCTGGCCGCCTCACTGGCCACCTGACCCTGCGCGGCCGACTGCCTCACCCGTCGCTGCTTCACCATCGCCTCTTCACTGGTAAGTCTTGAGAGTGTGGCGCCGTGCTGGTGTGGCTGACGGTGTTAGTGTGGTGCTGGTGTGGC
>JAGKTI010002507.1:0-12037 GCA_018397915.1 Birgus latro
ACTACTACAACTATTATTTCTACTGTTATTACTACTACTACTACTATTACTACTACTACTATTACTGCTACTACTACTACTACTGCTTGTCTGAATTGATGAGTCTGCTTGGCCAAACAGACCATGGTTACTCTACCCCTACCACTAGAGGTCTATTAATAAAACATGCTTCAAGTTTCTGAAATATATTAAAAACGATACATTACACAATTTGCAATAGACTCTCTACTGTACATAAAATAAAACTATATTTATCACATTATATATCAACATTAATGCCACAAATATAATGTATACAGTATAGAGAGAGAGTTTTAAAAATATTTGCACATTCCCAGAGTTTCATTATTGATATTTGAAATTAAATGCCGAGACACAGAACGGATTTTTATAACAGAGCGGTGGGGATCATTATTTCATGGATCTACATATTTGTACACTGATATACTCTCTCTCTCTCTCTCTCATGTACACACACACACACACACACACACACACACACACACATACACACACACACAGTTCAAATGCACAATCACACCCACAGAACTCATGATGTTTGAGATACATCCCATTTTTAAATTAAACAGCTGAAAATCATTTAAAAAATCAAATTTAAAAAATCAAATTTCAAAAATCAAATATCAAGGTTACTGTTAAAAGTGCTATGATGAAAAAAACTATAATTATTAATGATACACAGACGGGTCCATATATAACATTCTTCTTCTGTCACCAGTATCTACCGTGCATCAGTTATTCATTTCCTACTCCCACACCCACACCTGCAGATTGAGCCATCCGTTCAACACACAAGCTACTGTCAAGGTGAGTTTCCAATGAAGGGTTTAGCCTGTATTGAAAGACATTCCCCAGTTAGGTTCCATACTAAATATAGAAGGTATTAATTATCATGTACTACTGTGTGTATATATAATGTACTCTCTGATAAATGCCTGAGAATTATGTACAGCACTAGAATTATGTACAGTATTATCACAATTACCGGGTTCGTCGTACAGTGCTTTGGATTTATATAATCTTATTGGGAAACATTTTAAATACTGTAAACTCTTCATATAACTAACTCTGTATATATAGTCTCTGATAAATGCCTGAGAATTATGTACAATATATCACATTCACTTACTCATCCACAAACTTCGTCGTACAGAGCAGTAAACCATCTCAGAATTGTGCCTCGTTAAACTGAACTTCGGCTGCGTAAACCACCTTGATCCTCCTGAACACCTTAGTTATACATCAAACTGAGAGATGATAGAGTGAGGGGACACGGCCGCCAGACCCAACAAATGGAAAATATAGAGCCATTCTGTTTTTTTTTTTCCCCCCTCTGTTATTCAATACAGATTAAAAATACAGTAGAAGCTTGATATAATGAACGCAGGATAAAATGTAAGCTTGAAAAAACAGAACGATTTTTTCCCCTAAAGTACTCCCAACATACCGTAAGTTCCGTTCTTTCACGAGGCGTTGGGTGTCCTTAATGGAAACAAGTCGGTTTGTCCTAGGCTGCGGAAAAATCACCCCCCATTTGGAGGCGAGATTTTTACCGTTTAATTTATTATTAATACTGTATTATTATTACTGTGGGTTCTGACTGCTCTGTTTGTATCATTATGACTAGCATAGACAGCATGTGTGTGTAGGAAAAGAAGCTACAGTATTTAGTACCAACTGTGTGTAGGCTTCAGGTCATGAGTTAGAGGGAAAATATGGGAAAAATCGCAAATTTCCGGAAAATTCCGTTCCATCCATGGTTTTGAAAAGGAAGCTTGAAAAAGCGGAATACTTGATAAAACGGAATAGGGGTCAGCTGATTTAGTCCGTTATATCAAGCTTCTACTGTATATAAAATTTATCTATATAGTGTCAAGGTATACAGCATAAACCCATATAAGACTGAAATAAAACTGTGAACACATAAATCTGTTACGTATCCACTAATCAAGATTTAATGCACATCAAGCTTGGGTACAACGTGGCTGATCCTTATGAATGCTGGCTATCTCAAACTATCAGATGCATCGTCACCCTCTTCTTCTAATGGAGTGCTTTCAGCGTGTTGTCTGCTACCTAGCTGGTGAGCCTAACTTGGTCCTGGGCCCAAAATAGTAACATAACTATCATGACCATTCTGTGTGTCTGGGTAAACTTAATAAATCTGGCAAGAGCTTACTCCATTCAAATCAATAATACTAATACATCATACACATGAATGATTACTTCTGGCTGGCTATTTTGCACTCTTATAAATTGGTCTTTCATCCAGCGAGCCCTAACACAGTCAGTTTGCTATATTACTACTGAGCTCAGTGGAGCTGGCTTTCATATCTACATTCATATAATATTTCTGAATAAGTGTAGTGTTTTAGGGAAGCTTATGATTGCCTCAGCTGCCTGAAATTTAATATTTACCAAATACCGTCTCTTGACATTTGTTTCCACACTTCCTGGGTGACCATCCCCAAGTCAGGATAAAACATGGCTCACTTTTCACTAGCTCTCGGTGCAGACGGATGTGCATGTGGTTCACTGAATAGAGGATCATTGTGGTCAGTGATGTCTGATTTTTCCTCAGTCAAAGGGGATATAGAGTCTTGTGTGATTTTCATTTGTTCCATACTGTACAATTTCTTTCCCTATCCCTTCCATAGGTGGACACATAACAGAATTATACATGTTCACTATTGGACTGCAGCCTTGGGTGGATTTATGTGTACTTTGACACTGCACAATATAAAGCTCATTACCTTACACACATCCAGTCATTTTTTCTCCAACAAGAGCAACGGAGCCCAGGGCTAGACTACTCAGTCCTTGGCATTTAAGGCAAGGGTGGCCAGCCTTACTTGCCGCTGAGTGGCATTATGTGAGCAATAAACCCAAAACATACCTCAGATGTAAACCATTACATACTCAATCCAGTTGGGGCATTTCAACTCACTAGACCACCAAGCTTCATCTGGCTGTACGGCTACCACCTAAATGGGTTCCTGGTCTACAGGCAACCATTTGGCTTGTCACTCAGGGTAGCATCACCTATAAGACAATGCCCCACTAAAGAATGGATCATGGGTGCCCCCACCAACTGAACATTTACAATGAAGAACAGAACAGAAAAATAACAAAAAATGCTATCTGTTTATATTTTGTTGTGTGTGGCACACCCATCACCTTGATAAATTGACCTTTGGTTTATTTGATGGCTGTCTGGTGAGATGTTAGAGGTGAACACAGCTGAAGTTCATATCACAGAGGTTCAATACAGCCAAGTTTCCCTGCACAGCCACTGACTCCATCACAGCCACATTCCAAAACAAATCATTTTTAACCTTAAATGCTAACTCTGAAACCATCAAGCCTGTATGATCATAAATAAGTATAATAGACTATACCATCACAGATGCACGCGATGCTCTACATATCAGTGGGTTAGAGCGCTCCGCTCTGGCCGTAGGGTCAGAGGATCGAATCCACCCAAGGGTCATTGGTAGACATCAGGAAGGGCATCCGGTCATAAAATGCTACACGCTCCAATCCAAAAAGGCCGACGCATGCAAGCATGTTGCAGCCTTCAAAAACGAAACGAACGAATTCTTGTGTGGTGTGGAGAGAGTTGGTAGTGCTGACTAAATACCCTGCATCATTTTATAGCTACTTCCATTCTCGTGCTTTATAATGTTTGATCTACACCTCTGCTGATTACATGGTTGATTATTATATTCACAAAGGAGCCAAAATGTCTTCGATAAAAAAAAAGAAAAAGAAGAAACGAAGAAGAAGAAGAGCCGTCCTCAGAACACACAAGACTGGAGCACGATATACAGTCTGACCACCGTGTACTTGGTAATGCTCTGAGACACCATACATTTTCCACACAAAGAACACACCACATATACTCCTTTGTTGCATTCTTCAAAACATTTCTGCTGATGCCACGTGACTTTTATTTATTTCTGACTTACGTATAATCATCACATTCCACTATTTGGTTTTGCTTGCCAATGTGAAACACAAACTTTTCTCTCCTCATAAACGTTTTGAGCAGAGCTTGCCTGTCTCTCCCCAGTGCGAGTCTTCACATACGAATGTGTTGCTTGTTGATGTAGGATGCTGACTTGCCTCTCCCTGTAAATGTCATGGGGAAAAGCTGGCTCACGTATGATTTCTCTCCCCAGTGCGAGTCTTTATATAAAATCGTGTTGCATGTCGATGTGAAACACTAGTCTCTCTCCTTGTAAACATTAATGGACACAGCTGGCACAAGTCAGTTCTCTCTCCCCAGTGCGTGTCTTTGCATACAACTGTGTTCTTGTCAACGTGGATCACTAATTTGTCTCTCCTTGTTTTCCCACCTCACAGACCATCACCACACTCACTCGTTTGGTGCTGCTTGCCGACATGAAATGCTAACTTATCCCTCCTAGTAAATGTCATGGGGCACAGCTGGCAGGAGTACGGTTTCTCCCCAGTGTGAGTCTTTAAATGGCGCACCATGTCGGCCTTGCGGTTGAAGGATGAGGAGCACTGCCGACAGCTGTAAGAGATGGTGTCCTTTTTAAGTAAGTAAATTAAACACAAAAAACAGACCTAGCATAACCTCCACAGCATTTCATACAGGCAGGTTTATTAAGTTACTTCACAAAAACAACTACTACCATGTATAAGTTTAAAGGGAGTTAATTTTATTCATTCTCTATCAGTGGTAGCTGGTGGCAACCATCATCCATTCACCTGATGTAGTGCTGCTTACTTCTTCCTTCACCCTTATCATTATTTCTGTGTCTGTCCTCCTCTTTTCCAACTTCTTTCCTTCCTGTTACTTTTAACTACTGTATTTTTCTTTCCACTTCCAGTGTCTTTACACTGAGTAACAAACCTAATGGTATCCTGTCTAGGAAAACATTTACAATGCTGATGGTAACCATATAACCAAATAACGGGGTAATGTGGAGCCTGTTACAGTATGGTGCCCGTGATAACTGGGTGGAAAGACAAATGTGTTATCCACCCATGAAACAAGCCTCCACACTATTCCCCACAACTTGCTGTGGTGAAACACTGTCCACTTCATGTGAACGTCAATTTGCTGCAGGGACGGTTGCTTGCCTGCAGTTAATGGGTTTGCTCAACAGACAGACTGGAAGTGATCAACAACAACATACTGTATTCTTTAGTATTTTTTTTATTTAAGTTCATTAATTTTAACAGAAAAACATCTAATCCCTATAAATTAAATATAATATATACTTTCTATGTTCCTCCAGACTTTCTTCAACTGCGGGTGTTCTATAGCTACTAATTTTATCTTCACTTGGCCCAGACTTTTGTCCTTTTGCAACTTACTTCATGTAACTCAGCTGCAAAAAAAAGGCAATACTGTACTATGGTTCAACAACCTTTCTTCTGTACTTCATTGTCACAAGCATCATATTCTAGTGTTAATCTTTTGCTACAACTCAGTAATCAAGGTGAGAGATGGAAGTTTTTGGCCAAGCTATGGAATAAAGGATATAGCATTAATTTATAAGGTTTTTGCTCAGGTGCACTCAACGTAACAAGCCATTGTACGCAGTGCCTTGACAATCCTAACCCTTCCTTCACCTCTTCAGTCTACGCGAGGTGCTGGGGAGGAGTCTTCACGTGGTGGCACTGATATAACTGGGCCGTGACGCTCCCTAGTTTTCAGAAAGTCCCTCAATAACTTCCCTGGACCGTATTATTGATGGTTAAGGAAGTTCCCTGACACCTCTTCTTTGCCATCCACTTCTGTGTTACCGGTACCTAAATCACTTTAATATCATTATACACTGCATAAATTCTGTTAACTCTGGAACTGTCTCCCTCTGTCTGTGTTTCCTACTGCCTGTGATCTCCAGTCTTCCAAACACAGCAATCTCGAAATATACGGATCTTGAATTTGGGTCTCTGTTATTTGTTCTTGTTTTTCTTGGAGGGAACAATTTGCAGGCTCCTGACTTTTGGTTCCTTCTTCCTTGCACAGCTAAAAAAAACAAAAATAATAATAATAATGACGTACAAAACAATATTAGCCGGCCAAAAAACAGCTCACTAAGGAGGTGTTAGGGAGCTTCTTTAACTGTAGAATACAAGCCCCTGCTCCCCAAAAGGAGGATGGTAAGCTGCAGGTGGAGGGCAACTTCTTACAGCCCACCAGGGTAGATGAACCTTGGGCTATTGATCCACGTGACATCCAAGTACTTAAATTAGCAAGGGTGTCTGGTACTCAAAATCTTTGTTAATGCTATACAGTAACTGACCCTCCAATTAAAAAGGGTTTATTCTAAGGCCATGTCACACCAATGCATTTATTCTCATCAGTTAAGAAAGCTCCCTAACACCTCTTCCTTAGTGGTTTATTTTTGGATATGGCTGGTTAATTTTTTTTTGTATGTTAAGCATGTAAACTGTGGTGATGTTAGAAGAATTTACATAACATGGAAGAGGACTGTAAGCTGCAAAAAGGAAAATAAATTGCTCAGGAAAAGGTGTTAGGGAGCTTCTTTACTCAATGAGAACACCCGCCCAAGTGCTGCTGCTGTGGGCGGGTGCGGGTGGGAGTTGTGCATTACCGTGACCCAGAGAACTTCACGCCCACACCCACCCATGTCCAGTGGGGCCAATTGTATGGGTTATAGTGATGCTAAACTCCCACCCACACCCACACCCCCACCCACACACACCCACATCCACACACATACCCACCCACACCCATTTCCAGTGGTGCCACTTGTATGGGTTATAGCTATAGTAGTGATGCAAAACTCCCACCCACACCCATACACACACACACACACACACACACACACTCACCCACACCCATACACACACACACACACACACACACACACACACACTCACACCCACACACACCCACACCAGCAAGCATTTGGTGTGGATGCAGCCTTACTGTTATTGATGATGTGGACTGTATTCTTAGTGCTCTGGAGATTCTTAACACTTCTTCCTTGGTGATTTATTCCACACACAGCACCTCTTTTGTCTCTTGTATATTACTGATGCAAACTGTTCTGATATCAATTTTTTTTTTTTAATGCAAGGAAGAAGGAATCAAAGCCCAGGAGCCCGCAAATTGTTCCCTCCAAGAAAAAACAAAAACAAGATAACAGAGAGCCAAATTCAAGATCCGTTCAATCTGATCAGACATAAATAACACACAACAAAGTGTTAAGGTGTAATATGCAAAATAAATCAGTGAGGAAAAGGTGCTACACAGTCTCTTGTCCTACTTACAATACTTTCCTGATCCAGTTTATAGTCTTTGGGTCTGACGATGAAGTGGAGGAGGGAGAGGGAGGGGGAGGCCAAGGATGAGATGGAGGGATGGGGTGGAGAGATATATGAGAGAGCAGAGTGTGAGCTGGGAGAGAGGGTAGCAAAATGGCAGGGGACAGGGGGACATGGAGGTGATTTGTTTGTGGCTACCCCTTACAGGATTAAGACATATATAGATAGACAGATAGATAAGTCAGACATACATTACTGTCTTTACAAACCCTGTGTCTATCCTTCATCCAGTCCTTTACCAGCCCATCAGGAGCAGACCAACCTCAGTCCACATGTTTAAGGGAAGAGTGACCAGTTATGCCATGTGAGGAGATGGAGAATGAGAGACTGACTAGAAGAGTGTATGTGAATGAGGTGAATGGTGAGAGGGGGAGACCAAAGATGAGATGAAGGGATGTAGTGGAGAGACATATGAGAAAGGAGGGTAAGAGTTTGTGCAAGGCCAGCCAAATGATAGTGGACAGAGTGACATGGAGGCAATTTGTTTATGGCCACCCCTTACTGCATTTGGCTAAAGAAAAACAGACACTGACCAGTTGTCCCCACCCCTCCAATAAACAACCACTCCTCGGATACCAGTTTCAAAAGCCCACATCTGGTTGGGGCACCATAACCCACTAGACCACCAGGATACACACCTGTAGGGCCGTTCACCAGTGTGACTCCGTACGTGCATGGCCAGATTGCTCGGAGACACCATCCACTTTCCGCATATCGTACACTGCGCCCGTTTCTTCCTTGCGTTCTCTAAACTGACATCCTGGCCCAAGACATCCTCGTGGTTCAGCATGTGCGCTTCAAACGTCTTTTTCACCTTGAACGTCTTGCTGCAAACTTCACACTCAAACAGGGTCCTCTCATAGTGGATTTTCATGTGCGACTGTAGGTTGTAGATCTTTCGAAACACGTGTCCACAGATGTCGCACTTGAAGCTCTCCACCCTGGGAGGGATGAAGCGTGTTTTACCTCCTTTTGCTCTCTCCTCGTCTCCTTCTAGTTTAATATTCCTCAGCAGGAGGTGCGATGGAGGCTGCTTCAATACGAGCTTTGGGGAGTACTGTTCCTTCTTGCCAGATTTGTGTGCTTTTCTTGATTTGGTTTTCTTTCTCCTACTCTTTTCTTGTTCCTGTTCTTTCTTATCATCTTCTCCCACTCCTCTTTCCTCCTCTTCTTCTCTTTGTTCTTGCTCCTCTCTTTCCTCCTCCTCTTCTCTTTGTTCTTGCTCCCCTCTTTCCTCCTCCTCCTCTCCTTCTATTTTCTCCTTTTCTCCTTCTCTTTCTTTCTCCTCTTCCTCTCCTCTTTCTTCCTTTTCCACTCCTCTCTCTTTGTCCTCTATTGTTCCTTCTCTTTCCTCCTCCTCCTTTTCTTCACTTTCTTCCTCTCCTCTTTCCTCCTCTGATTTATTCACTAATGTCACTTTCTCCTTTTTTTTCCCTTTTACTGACATCAGTTTATCTTCTCTCTTTTCCTCCAGTACATTCATTGCCGTTGTTTCCTCTCCACGTCCTTCCTCTGTTTTATCCACTAACGTCATTTCCTCCTCTCCTCGCACCTCTTTATCCACCTCTCTTTTTTTCTCCTCCACTTCCACCTCTTCCTTTACTATAGATTCTTCCACCACATTATTCTCATTTAACTTTCCACTCCTTTCTGCAACTCTACTCTCATCTGCTGTAATCTCCGTACCAACTCGTCTCTGGTCAATCAGGCATTTTCGTTTTCGCCCTGGCTTTTTCTTTTTCCTCACTGTGGTGTCCTGGGGTAACCTAGCTTTAGGCAGTTCCGTGTAATTAATGACGGTTTGTTTATGCTGAGTGTCCATTTGATCAGGTGTAATTTCCATTCTGAGACTGGATAACACTGGGTGATTATTGGATGCTCCTGGTATGCTGTCTGATACTTTTCTCTGTGACAAAATGGGATTGGAAAAAACTGGGTAAGCATCAGACACACCTGGAATGCAGGTGGATCCTTTTGCAGGGTCCAGTGACACTATTTGTTCCTGCCAGAGATCAGGGGACAAAATATCAGTTCTGGCGATGGAGGATAAATCCTGAATACAATCCGATTTTATCCCCTCGGCTGCTGATGGTACTTCTTCCTGGTCCGAGGGCACTATTTCTGTCTGCCAATGGTCGGGGTAATCACACAGGTGTCTGTGCAGCCTCTCGGACCTTGCGTACTTGGCCCCACAGCAACACTGATAGGGTTTCTCCCCAGTGTGTAGCCTCATGTGTCTGTTGTACTTGTAGCTCTGGGCAAATTTCCGATTACAAAACGGACACACGAGGAACTTCCTCTTGGACGACAGAATAGGTTTTGAGCCGTCCTTGATCCGAGCCTCATCAATGAGGGCCTGAGAGTCCTCAATCGTAAGATTGTGTGTAGTTACGTGCGTCTTCAGGTGGTCTATACGCAGAAACCTCTTGCCGCAGAAGCACTGGTATGGTCGCTCACCTGTATGAATTTTCTTGTGTGTTGCCAGTTTGTCAGATCGGCTGAAGCGCTTGAAGCATGTTTCACACTCATATGGCCTCTCTCCTGTGTGGATGCGCAGGTGTATGCGTATCTTGCTGCGCTTCATGACCCTGCAGCACACCAGGCACTGCACATCACTGCCAAGGACACGGAAACACCCTGGGGGGAAAAAATGAGTCAGCTGAAGACATACCGATGATAAGTATTCATCAAAGTAATATCGCTGCTGCTGCTGTGGCCCCAGGATGAGATGGATGTGATCGTGGTGGATGCAAACAAAACCCATCCGTCACATACAGTCCTGGCCCATCCTCCATTTTTGAGACAGGGAGGGATTGTAGACATTTATAAAGCCAGGCAATGGATCTACCTGGTTATACTGGTGCCAACACATGAAGGCATCCCTCTTCAGCACCAGTCATACATTAAATACATGTACAGTATAAGCCATCATCAATACTCTTTTCACTCTAACTAGTCCAAAATCTGCCGTCTCTCCATCTTCAATGCTGTACCGTAACATCAGATTAACACTAGATTGTGATGACAGTCTTGAAGAGGAGCCACATTAATGATGTAAACCTGCAGCATTGTCTTTTTCTACCAATGAGCTACTGTACATAAAACAAGCTGCAAAAGGACAAAAACCTGGGCCAAGTTAACTCTTTACTGTCACGGATGCTTGTAAAAATATTGCTGTGGCATGTGACTTTAGCTGAAGCACTGTGCGAAGTCACACGGAGATGTTTTACTAATACTGATCGTAGCAAAGTTACTATTCATTGTACAGTGCTCAATTTGATCTCGTTTTTAGGCTCAGTAATTGTACTTTATCATACTATGTTCAAAAGAGCAATATTGCCAAAATAAAATGCAAAAAAAGCGAGGAGAATTTAGGTGACATGCGGTGGCGGTGATGGTGGTACTAGCCACAGGTTCATGTGAAATATGAACCCAGTGGACTGCAGGATGGAGTTGCCCTTCTTCTGCAACCTACCATCATCCTTTTGGGAGATAGGAAGGGGTCTGAGGGACGTTTGTATAACCAGGCAGCTCCACCACCTGGCCACATCAGAGCCACCACAAGAAGGCATCCCTCATGAGAACCCAAGTTAAAATAAAAATGATTTAACACATAACACATTCCCACCTTTAATGTCCACTTCAGTCCCCTGTTTCTCCGCTGCCTCTGAGGTGTCCGTGTGGGTTTTGTCCACATGAGCCGTGTACGTCTGTGTCATGTGCACCCCTTCCTCCAGGTTTACAGACAGGTAGGATGATATATCTGGCAGATCCATCTCACTTCTCAGCTCCATTATTGCCTGTCAAAAAGGAAAGGTTAATGTATTGCCTTTACCCTGACTGCTGAAGAGGGAAGCCTTCATGTGGTGGCAATGATATAACTGGGCGGCTCCACTGCCTGGCTATATAAACGTCCTTCAATTCCCTGCCTATCCCCCAGTATGAAAACTGTGGACTTTATGATGAGGGCAACTTCAGCCTGCAGTCCACCTGGCTCATATTTCAGATGAACCCATGCCACTACTAGTACTACCGGTACCATCACTACTACCACTACTGCAAGTACTACCACTACCACTACTACTACCACTATCATTACCACAATTACAGCTACCACTACTACTCCATCCTCTCCACATGGTAAATTCCTCTTAACTGTGTGTTTTCCACTTCTCTTTCCTATGTTAGCTACTTATTAACCCTTTAAATCTGACAACAAGCTTTATAATTTATTTTTACTATTTGTCCATCCATCACGTAACCTCTTTCTTGTTCCATCAGGAGCATAGGGGCCTGAGGCTAGGCTACTCAGTCCCAATAGTAAGGCAGTGATGACCAGCCTTCCTTGCCCCTGAGTAGTGTTATGTGAACAATAAACCCTAACCATCCCTTTGACATAAACCCTTACAGTCCTGTTTGGTTTGAATTTCCCTGAGCCGCTACACCACCATTCATCATGGCTTTACATGGTTACCACCCAACGCTGTAAATATTGAATTTCCTGCATTACAAGAAACTTTTTGGCTTGTCACTCAGCAATGTTACCTCCAGTTGTTCAAAATTATGAAAATTAAGATCAGTATCTTGAAAATTAACAAGTCTGATTTCTGTAATAGTGTTCCTATTTGCAAGACTGTGCACATAAACATAATAATAATAATAATAATAATAATAATAATAATAA
>JAGKTI010002507.1:17057-66266 GCA_018397915.1 Birgus latro
CTTTTAAACAAACAAGTGTATTTCAACCACTGCAGAATTCCCTTGGAAGAACCGACACTTTTCAGAAACAAAAGACCTGATTATTATTATTATTGTTATAAATTATTAATATTAGTATTACAGTATTATTATCATTATTATTATTACTAGTATTATTTATTAGTATTATAGTATTAGTAGTAGTATTACAGTATTATTATTATTATTACTAGTATTATTTATGTTTTTACAGCTGGCACATAAGAATAAGGCGGTGATTCATGATCTCAACCAGGAGGAGGAGGACATCGTTAAAACGCAGGCAGAGCACAAGGAAAAGTTGACAGTGCTTAATGACCTGTTGAATGGTTTGAGGTCGGGCAAGGTCAATAAGGTGCTAACGGCCCTGAACAATTCCGAGGAGTGCATTGAGGACGCCCGAGGGTGGTTGTATCAGGGCAGTGAGGACTACCCGTATGTTAGTGTCGTGTGTGAAGCTCTGGAGGTAGGGAGGAAAGATCTCTCTCTCTCTCTCTCTCTCTCTCTCTCTGTGTAATTCTTCAAAATGTAAATGCATAACCTTCATAATTTTTATACAGTATTCTTCATGATTTATTTTTACCATGCATGAACAAGAATGTCATTTAAAAAATTATTAGTTTATAGAAAAAATCTTTGCTTATTGTTCGTTCATCTTTTGCATCTTATCGCACAGCTCAGTGGCAGAAATAAGCAGTTCTTCAGCTCTGCATCCATGTCATAGCACTTCTTCATGATAGCACCATCTTCTAATATTAATCTCTTGCCATTCAACATACAGGATAGAAAGGTGGCAATGTCAGGCCAAGTTCATGTAGAAAGAGTATATATACCAAGCTTGGAACTGCACTCCACTGGTATTTTTTTGGAGGGGGGGAGAGACTATAATTTTCGTGGTTTGAAATCAAATTTAAAATGTACTTGATGTGTTCAGGGCTTGTATTTTTGTCAAACAAAGGAGTTCCTAATGCCTCTTCCTTAGTGATTTATTTATGGATCTAGCTGGTTTGTATTCTTTCGTACGTCATTTATGCAGAGTATGGTGATGTTGGAAGGGTATGTGGTTATAGGGTTGGTTACCACTCAACTTAGTAAATGGTTTCTTGGGTCACAGTAAACCTTGTGCAGTAAACCTTGTGGTGTATTACTCATTGCAGAGTCACCTGAGGGAAGTATTGCATTGAGTGAGTGGATTATGGGCACCACCACCTACCACAGCTACTATCATCATCATCATCATGATTTTAACCTCCTTTCCCTCCCCAAGAGGCCAGAAAAAATGGATAGAATAAGAAACTAACCAAACTTGCCAAGTTCAGTGAGTCACACGCCCATTCACTCATCTTTCAGGCCCCTGGAATCCTGTCTCCACCTGATATGCCAAAAAACATTCTTCATACAGCTTCACATTCACAGTGACTACTTGTAATTTCACAGGTGCAGGAGAAGAGCCAGGCAGTAGTGAGGAGCCTGGATGAGAATATGGACATCACAGAACTGAAGAAAGAAGTAGACGCAAAGAACAGCATTGTGGAGAAAATGATGCATATGGAGAGTGTGCTGAGGCCAGTGAGGGTGAGTATGTGCCCTGAAAGAGAGAGAGAGAGAGGGAGAGCAAGAAGGCAGACAGAAATGAGACAGGGAGAGAGAGAAAGATATATAAGAGAGAGAATAAAACTAAATAGGGAGAGATAGGAAAGAGAGAGAGATGTATAAGAGAGAGAATAAAACCATCTACTTTTCTCTGCAGTATTTGGATCTGTCCCCACCAACTGGGCGTATTCTGAAGCTGCTGGAGCGTGGCCTTGTGTATGCAGTTCAGGAGGACGCTGGTGGAGTGCGTTCGTCCAAGGTGACACTGGACGAAGGCAAGGTTTATCTACACTGTATGCGCAACCAACCACCGCCACAAAATGCACATCACTTACCCGTGAGTCTTTATCTTTGTTGCTCTACTCTTTTCACTTTAATTTGGCGCAAACCTGCCATCTCTTCACATGTGTACACCATGGCCCTTATTTTTGTCAGTTAAGGAAGCTCCAGACACCTCTTCCTTAGCTATTTACTCTTAGATTCAGGTGTTTAATATCAGTGTGTATATGCATCTTTCTTGTTAAATCGAAATATCATGATAATCTTCCTCCCATAACTAAAACCTGTTTATTGAGCAAGAAAGAAAGGAAGGATGATTCTGGAGTTTTCCTTCATGGAAAAACCTCAGTGACGACAGAATTACTCATGAATTTCTTTTCCCCATCCCTGGCCTCAAAGTGTAAATATACATTCTCATGCAAAAGTTCCCTGCCTCCTCACTAGCCCTTAACATCATATAAAGCTGCATGTAACCATTTTTATCTGATTAATTAAATAGTTGCTTTGAATTATCTTTTTAAATTGTTTCAGATTTCTTTGGAAAGAGGACACCTGTAGTCAGGCATATGGATTTTTTTTTTTTATGATTAGCTTTTCCTCTTTATTAATCTTTGGTTTAAAAAATATATTTATAATGTGATGGGCTGGTAAGGGAATGGAAGAGGAACCAAATCTTTGAAGGCAACTCTACATGTAAATATTTCCCATAGAGAGAGAATGGGTTCCTCTGTAGCATAAATGTTTGGTGGTGGTGGTGGTGTGATGGTGGTGGCAGTGGTGATGGTAGTAATGACAGTGGTATTAATAACGATGGTGGTAGTTGTGGTAATGGTGGTAGTAATTATAATGATGGTGGTTGTGGTGATAATGATGGTCACAGTGATAGTAATGATGGTGGTGGTAATGAGGATGATAACATTGATGATAATGATATTTAAGCACTGATGGTTAGTTGTCTCTGTTTTTGTGTTCTGTCTCCTCGCTCTCTGGATGCAGCATCACTCGGTACCTGGGTGGGAAAAAAGGCAGAGATGATGATGATGATGATGATGATGGTGGTGTGGATAATGAAAATGGTAATGGTGACCAATGTCCTGATGGTGGCGATGTTGATGATACTTTAACACTGTAGCCAGAGGAGGCAGTGTTGGTTCCCTTTATGGATGTTACAGCACACAAACTCAGCCACCTGCTGGATGGTCCTGCACCTTGCCTGCGATGCTGATGATAATATTGATGTAATAATATTAATAATAATAATGATAGTAATACAGTAATAATAATTGTGATGATAGTTATTATGGTTCTTTCCCATACAGATGAGTGAGCTGGTAAAAGTTATAAATTCATGTACCTGCTGGGCCTTTCTGGACCTTGCTTGGGGTGGTGAGACTCGAGGTCGTTTGGGCATCGACTTCCCCAGTGACCGTCCACTTGTCAGACAGTTCAAACTGCTGTGTACTGGCCAGCGCTGCCACTCCTACCTCAACACAAAATTCCTCAGGGTGGACAACAAATATTATGCCGGGGAGAACCTGGTCGGAGGTGACTACGAGTTTGGCAACGGCAGCGGAGGGGCCTTGCTTGTGTCGGAGTTCCAGGCGGAGTTCTCGGACATCATGCACGCCGGCACGGTGATGGCGGGATGGCAGGGGCAGGAAAAGGCATCGCAGTTTGGCATCACCACCAGGTATAATGGTGGATGTTATGGCAACTGGGGCATCGGCTCTGTGAGGAATTATTGTAGCTTGGAGCTGGCCAGGAGAGCAGTCAATCAGGGTGATCCACAGAATGTAACCATTGTGGAGTGTGGGGTGTGTCTGTGGAATGGAGAATGATCAGCCAGAGTGATCCATGGACTGTAACCGTGGTTGAGTGTGGTGTTTGTGTGTGGTGTGGCAGTGTGTAGGAGGCTGAGGTGTGTTCCCTTGAAGAAATCCCCATTAACCCTAGGACATGTCAGCTGTGAGAGATGGGGAGAGTGATCAGTCAGGGTGAAGTGTGGAATGTGAGATGATTGCCATGTAGCTGCTGTGTTCATCTGTGTGGCAGTGAGTGGAAAGACTGAGGTACATTTCAGTGAAGAATAACCCCTTCTGCATGTGGATGTCTTTTTATTACTGTAACTCACTTTTTTCATTTTCTTTTCACTATACGTGTGGGTGTTTGAGAGGAACACCTTTCCCTGATAGCACTGATACAGCTGTGTGGCTCCACTACCTACTTATGCACACACGCCTTAACTCCCTCCCTTTCCCATGAAGGGAATGGTGGACTGCAGAAGGGGGGAGGGGGAGGGCATTTTCAGCCTGCAGTCTACTGGGTCTCACTAGGGTTAAAACTGCTACTACTACTGTATTTTTAAAGTCCACAAATATAGTTCAATCTCTTGGCAGCTTTGGTCCTTTTGTGACTTATTTCATGCAGCTTGGAACAGAAACTGCTTTGGCACTACATTATTTCCATAGCATCTCATTACAAGTAGCACCATATTCCAGTGTTACCCCCTTGTTGCAGCTCAGCATTCAAGATGGAGAGATGAGAATTTTAGGCCAAGTTAAAATGAGCAGAGTAACTTCAAGAAAAATTGCCCATAAAATTTTGACTGCTGCCTGTAATGCTGACTTGCCCATACCCAGGACTAGTCTTCATAAATTCCTTGAGCCATTGTTATGAGGTAGAAGCAAGTCTCCTTGGTTGCTATGCACTGTTTACTTGGCCCAAATTTACTATTTCCATCTTGAATGCTGAGCTGTGATGAGATTAGCCCTGGAATATGATGCTTGTCACAAAGAAGTACTGTGGAATGGATGTAGAGCCCCAGTATTGTCTTATTCCATCACTGAGTTGTAGGGCGTAAGCTGCAAAAGGATGAAAATCTGGGCCAAGTTAAGATGAACGAGTGGTAGTCAAATTAACCCCCCAAGTTGACAGCACTTGGCCATCAACGAAAGTGAAATGGATCTGGGAGCTTTGTTAGGTTAGAAATGAACACACTGTAGAGGGATCAAATGAAGATGAGATAGGATTATGACTGTAAATACCTCATGTTATCACTTGTTGGAACTGGTCTACTGCAACATGACTGTTAAGTTGTATCAGCATGAAATTCAGTGAGCCTTATGAGGTATGAATGAGTGTCCTTGGTTACTAAAAATCATCCCTCTAATCTGAATACTCTTGGCCGTCAACTGAGCTGAAAAGGGGTTACAGATCATTTTCATGTTAGAAAAAATATACTATTAATGTGTATGAAGCTGAACGGATTGTATTTTTATATCTAATTATATTTGTCCCTGTTATTATTATTATTATTATTACTTTGTGGTAGGTGGGGGCGTTCTCCTTCCACTCACTCGATGTTGCGTTGCTCTCAGGTTTCTGCCCTTTCCTCTCCTCCATCCTTCTTTCCTTCCATCCTCTTCTGTCTTTCTTTCCTTCATTCTTTTCCTCGTCCTTCTGCCTGTGGGTGACTCTACACTGAGTGACAAGCCAAAAGGTTTCCTGTTCACCAGGAAACCATTTACTATGCTGGGTGGTACCCATACAACCAAGTTTTGGCACCTGGTGGTTTAGTGGGTAATTACGGCACTCCAGTCGGATTGAGCCAGTGAAGGTTTATATCCAAGGGATGGTAGGGGTTTATTGCTCACATAATACCATTCAGGGATGAGTGAGGCTGGTCACTCATCTTAAATGTCAGGACCAACTTGCCTAGCCCTGGGCTCCTACGCTCCTCATGGGGCAAAGTAGGATTGGATGATTGATGGATTATTATTACTTTTACATACATTGTTCTGTTGGCTTTAACATAAAATTGACGTTACTCCATCTTCGATGATGAGCTGTGACAAGATATTAGTACTGTACTAAAATATGATGCTAGTCTTGAAGAAGTGCTTTGAGAAGGCTGTTGAATCATAAGATTGTCTAACTCTACCACTGGGAGGTAAGCTAAGGGACCAAATTCTCTGCCTGCTTAAAGTGAACAGACAATAGATTTTTATATGATGATGCTTAATAAAGACTGGCATTTTATTGGTTGGTTTTCCTGTATCCCAATATGGTTTAGATCTTAATCAAGAAATTATATTCTCTCAATAAATATTTCAGTCACTCCCCCAAAAGGAGGTTGGTGACTGCAGAAGAGCAAGCTTTCCAGAGTTGTTCAGTTGAGCTTATGGATATAGCTACTTCTACTTCATGATAATGTTATTTAACTGAAGAGATAAGGAACTTGTGCCCCCAAGCTGCATTTATATTCAGGGACCAACGACACCATATCACTGTGCTGGCATGTTTAGGTCTATGTGTGTCCAGCATTGTAAATAATAATCATCTTAGCATTTAAAAAAGTATGATAATGTTTATTATGATAAGTGGAAGTGTAAATATTTATATACATTATCACGTGTTTACCTTTAAATGCAGAGTAGACAAGTTAGCGCTATTTGCTAGATTTAGGTATTTCATTTAGTGTCTAGCGAAAAAAATATGAAAACATGTTACAGTTTTATAGATATTCCGTGTTTTTTTTTTTTTTACTCTTCCAGACAATTTTTTTGGGGATATATTTATATATAACAATATGTTAGCGGTTTTGCAACAGTTTAGCGACTTTTGTAAATATGAAGTTGACAATCCTGGTAAACAAAGCCACGTGATTGGTTTGCCGTTTAATGTTCGACCTTCAGTGCTGATAAAGTTAAGTAATACGCTACAAAGCATGATGCATCACTTAGCCCGGCCAGTAGCGTCTCTACCTTGTTCCCACAGGTAACTATCATCACTGTCATTCGTCACAAACTTTGTAACTTCGTACTGAACGTCATTTACAGTATTTAAACCCAACATGTAGGGAGTTTTAATTTCATGTTACTGTGGTTGATTGGTAGTTTAGGTGTGGATGTGTATGCCTGCGAGGTGGTCAGGATTCCGGGGTCTTGAATGGTGAGTGAATGATAGTGTGGCCCATTCAGATTTCGTACCAGGATGGGTTCTGCTTGGAGGGAACCCCAAACATAGCCAACACCCCAACAGTTTAACACTCATCGAGAAGGGAAGTTATCTGACAACTGCTGAAAGGTGTGTTGTTGCACCTATTATCATAATTACAGTGGTATACACAAACATTTGGTTGGTTGCACTCGTCAGTTGTTTATATATTTATTTAATTTATTTTTTATCTTACCCCACACTAAGATGGGAAGAGTGGTGATGATGGATACTGAACAGTTTTTTATGGACTTTTATTGGCTGTTGTTGTATTCATCAGTGGTGCTGTGGATGTACATAATTCTTAGTTTGTGATAATTTTTACAAATTTTACAGGCCCAAAGTACAGTCTAAATATAAAATATGGTATTTCCCACCCAGAGAGTTAAGGTTCTTATTAATGTCATGCAGTTTGTAAACCAAGAAACCATTTACAACGCTGGGTGGTAACCATATAACCAAACCATACGTGCTCCCTACGTGTCAATAAGTGGGTTGGTGGAGGGTTAGTGCCCCTCCCTGTAAAACAAATAACTCAGAGTCAAATGGCCACCCCTTACGGGATTATGGCGTCTGGCAATAGATAGATAGATAGAAGTCCTGTGACAGTTTACTAAAGTATTAAGTGTTCTTGCTGTTAGGGATAGTCAAATTTAAGGTGAGCAAGAGACTAATGAGGAGAGTGCATGTGAGTAGGGTGGATGGGGGGAAGAGGGAGGGGGAGGCTGAGGATTAGATGGAGAGATGGAGTGGAGAGGTATATGAGAGGAGGGTGTGTGAGCTGGAAGCAGGGCAATGGTATGGTGGGGAGGCAGGGTGACATGGAGGCAGTTTGTGGCCACCTCATAAGGGATTAAGGCATCTGGCAATAAATAGGTACTGGGTAGATAGATAGATAGGTTAATAAGGTATGATCAGTTAAGCTAGATTAGGTAGGTTATAAAAAAATAACCTTACTCTCCAACTAGAAAAAAAATACGTGTATATACAGTATATATGTATTGGAGGGAGGGCAGAAAAAGGGCATGGGGACAGGGTGACATGGAGGTGATTTGTTTGTGGCTACCCCTTATAGTAATCGATTAAGGCATCTGCCTATAGGTAGATAGATAGAAAAATAAATATATACTGTTTGGTAGAGTGTATCAAAGTTGTTTTTAAATGCATAGATAACCAATGATGAGGACTTGCTTCACTTTACATTTGCTTCACTGTTCTTTTGTGTGATTGTTGAAATGATCAGATTTTTATGTGGATGTGTTGAACAGTGTTTATAAAAATACTTTGAAAAGGTTTGACCATGTGGAGAGAATGGAGAATGAGAGATTGACTAGGAGAGTGTGTGTGTGTGTGTGTGTGAGGTAGAGGGGGAGACTGAGGATTATGTGGAGGGATGGAGTGTAGGAGGGATATGAGTGAGGCCTGTGTGAGTTGGAGGAAGGGCAGTGTGATGGTGGCTGGTAGGATGTCATGGATGCAGTTTATTTGTGGCCTCTCCTGGGATGAAGGTATTTGGGTAGAGATGAATAGATAGATAGATAGATATTTTATTGTTAATTAGGACTTTCTTCACTATTATTTTTGTTTCTTTTGCAGTAGTCAGTGAAGAGGAGGATTTTCTCTACAAACAGATAGATAGATAGATAGATACCATAGATAGGTAGATTGTTAGATAGATATGTGAATGGATGGATGGATAGATAGCTACTAGAAGGAGATGGGAAGTTAGATGGATAGATAGATACTATAGACAGAGACACATTTTTTACTGCTAGGACTGTACTGTTACTTTCTTCTGTTTTCAGTAATCGTGAGACAAGATGGCCTCCACCAAGAGCAGCACACCAGCCAGCAGCAGCGTCACGGCACCACTGCACATTGTGTCGCCTCTGATACCCAGCCCGGTGCTGTCTGTGCTGTGTGGACGCTCAGTGCTGCTCAAGATGGATAATTTGCAGCCGTCTGGGTCTTTTAAGATCAGGGGCATTGGAAACTATATTCAGAAAGTGAGGAGCGGTGTTGTGGATAATTTTGTGTGTCTGTGTGTGTGTGTGTGAGAGAGAGGGAGAGAGAGAGACATTTCAGCCATCTGGGTCTTTTAAATTTAGGGGCATTGGAAACTATGCTCAGGAAATGAGGTGCTGTTCTTGGATGTATTTGTTAGAGAGAGAGAGAACCTGTATTTGTCAGGGTCATTCAGAATCCGTTGTCTGCCATGTGTTAGTATGTAGTGTATTTGTTAGCAAGTGTTAATTGTTTTTTGTGGTGATGGAGAGGGATGCCTTCAGGTGGTGACATTGATGTAACTGGGCAACTTTTGGATATCCCTTTATGCCATCTTCATTTCCCCAAATTCATCCTGCAGTCCACTGGGTCCACAGCAACCCCTCTCTTGCCCCCAGCGTGTTGCCGAGGGGTACAGTCGTGTGGTGTCGTCGTCCGGCGGCAACGCTGGCATGGCGGCAGCATACGCAGCTCGGGTCCTGGGCATTCCCGCCACCATCATCATTCCCGAGTCAACACCCCAGCTTATGATCCCTAGACTGCAGCAGGAGCAGGCGGAAGTGAAGGTATAATCTGTGTTTTCATCTGATGGAACTGACCCACTCCCATAACTTGAGTACACATCGGCACAAACTGGAATACTGAGTCAAGGTTGAATACTGAGTTGGATTGGCCTTTGTTGAAGAAGCCAAAGAATTAAAACCTTCCTTCCTGCTTGTTTTTTGGCTGTATCCTTTCATCAGTTTATTAATGAGTGGGAATCAGAGTCACACGCAATATTAGGATTCATTCTCTGCTGTAATTGTTACTTGTTTTCCCAGGAAGGACAAGGAAAGGAGAATGTAAGCCTTCCCATGTCTCCTGTCCCTCCTAAAAAAAAAGGAAAAAAAATCTTGGTTACCAGAGGAAAATTATCATAGAAAGTGTTGAATGTGTCTAGTTCATCCTGTACAAGCAAATCCCAATTCAGACAGGAAATCAGTCACTCCCGGTCCTTCATATATGCAACAGGTCAACTCTGGAACTGCCTTTCCCTGTCAGTGTTTCCTACTGCCCATGACCTCCAGTCTTTTAAATGCAGTGTGTCCAGGCATCTCAAAATGAACAGATCTTGAATATGGTGTTCTGTTATTTTGTTTTTATTTTTTCTTGGAGGGAACAGTCTTGTGGGCTTCTAGCCTTTGGTTCCTTCTCCTTTGCAAAAAATAAATAAATAAATAAAAAATAAATAAATAAATAAATTGAGATTCCCACCCCTGAGCTGTACTTGTAACCACAGCAGGTGCAGATGTTCTTTAACCTTGACCACCTCTCCAACCACTTGTCAAATCATCCAGTACAGTAAACACTACAGCAAGTACCGAAAGAAGGAATTTGCAGCCCTAACATCTAACCAGTATTAAAAGTCTGTTGCGTTAATTTTGAAGGCTGCAGTCATGAGGTTATTTATATTATTATTATTATTTGTGTGTGTGTGTGTGTGTGTGTGTGTGTGTGTGTTTGTGTGCAACTAGATGTGCTGGTGTGTCTGTGGGGTGGAGCCAGGATTCTTGGAGCTTGAATGGTGAGTGAATGAGGGTGTGGCTCATTGCATCGGTCAGTATTTTGGGTAGTTCCTCCTCCTCATTTTTTTTTTTTTTTTTTTTTAAAAACTTTTTCTCACCCCCAGATGAGGTGAGAAAATAGGTTGGATAGTTGATGATGATTCTTAATGGTGATGTTGATGATGATGATGATGATGATGATGATGATGGTAGTGGAGGTAATGATGATGATGGTTATGGTAGTGGTGGTAGTGGATGATAATGTTGATGGTGATGATGATGAAGGTGAGAGTGGTGATGATGATGATGATGGTGGTAGTGATGATGATAATAATGGTGATGATGATGTTGGAGATGACAGTGGTGATGGTGATGATGATGATGGTGATGAAGATAACAGTGATGGTGATGATCGTGGTGATGACGGTGATGGTACATTGTGCAGGTACATGGGCGAGTGTGGAACAGCGCTCACGAAGAGGCGACACGGTTAGCGAGAGACAGCAAGGCATGTTTGGTGCATCCCTTCGACCATTCCGATATATGGTAAGAGTCTGAACAGAAATCAGATGATATATTACTTAGATGAAAAATTACCTAGATGAAGAATTACCTAGATGAAAGGTTACTTAGATGAAATTACTTAGATGAAGAAGTACTTAGATGAAATTACTTAGATAAAAAATTACTTAAAGCCAGAGCAGAGCATGAATCACAGATCAGGAGAGTGGGAATTGAGCCACGTTTATTGACAAAAATAAGTAATTCTTAATGGATGGCGTTTGACCCTTCCAAATATCTAACCTGATGTGCCCTTCCCTTCCCTTCCCTTCCCTTCCCTTCCCTAAGTCCTCTACAGGGCAGCGTGGTGACAGACAAGTTGGTGATGATGGTGGCTATAATGATGATGATGATGGTGACTATAATGATGATGATGATGATGATGATGATGGTGATTATAACGATGATGATGATGGTGATGATGTTCTCTGCAGGGCCGGCCACAGCAGCATCGTGAGTGAGATCCTACAGCAGTGTGGGAGTGAGAGACCCGCAGCCATTGTGGTGTCGGTGGGCGGCGGTGGACTTCTCTGTGGAATAATGAAGGGATTACACGCACATGGTAATGTTTATCTGTCTGTCTGTCGGTCTGCTTATCTCTCTGTCTATCTGTCTATCTATCTATCAATCCATCTATCTATCTATCTATCTATCTGCCTGCCTGCCTATTTATCTATCTATCTATGTATCTGTCTATTTGATTATCTGTGTATATATCAATACTGGGAAAATTTGTTTAAATTCTCTTTCTCTCTCTCTCCAAAAATTATCAAAAATGGCTCAAAATTACTCTCTTAAAAGTTCTCCACACAATTGAAGAGGAAAAACAAATGATTCCTTAAAATTTTTCTGATCTTCCCCCTCTCCCGCCATCCACCATCGTCCTTTCAGTGGGTAGGGAGGGAGGTGATGGATGGGTGTAGGTCTGAGCAGCTGGCTTAATGATGAGGACACGATTATTGCTTCATTGGTTATCAGCTTATTATATTTTCTAATTGGAAAGTGTTATTATTCTTGTTACTGTTATTTTCATTGTCATTATTATTATTATTATTATTATTGGTGGTAGGTGGGGGCGCTAACCATCCACTCACTCGATGTAGTGCTGCTCTCAGTTGTCTGCCCTTACCTCTCCTCCATCCTTCTTTCATTTCATCCTCTTCTGTCTTTTTTTCCTTCATTCTTTCCTCGTCCGTCGCCTTCAGGTCACTTTACACTCCCTTTCTGTTTTTCATTCCTTCTTTCTTTCCTTGTCTTTCTGCCTGTGGGTGACTCTACACTGAGTGACAAGCCAAATGGTTTCCTGTACACCAGGAAACCATTTACTATGCTTGGTGGTAACCATATAACCACATTTTGGTGCCTGGTGGTTTAGTGGGTAATTACAGCGCTCCAATCGGATTGAGCTGGTGAAGGTTTATGTCCAAGGGATGGTTGGGGTTTATTGCTCATGCAGTGCCATTCAGGGATGAGTGAGGCTGGTCACTTTCATCTTAAATGTCAGGTCCAACTTGCCTAGCCCCGGGCTCCTGTGCTCCTCTGTTGGGCGACATAGGATTGGATGATGGATGGATGGATGGATTATTATTATTATTATTATTATTTTTATTATTATTATTATTATTATTATTTTTATTATCATCATCATTTTTATTAATATTGTTGCTCTTCTTATTAGTATTAGTAGTAGTCATAGTAGTAGTAGTAAAAGTATCAACACTATTATTATTATCGCCCTACTCAACAGGCATTTCGGATGTCCCAGTGGTTGCCATGGAGACGGTGGGAGCTGATTGTCTTAGTGCGGCATTGGAGGCGGGGAAACCAGTGTCCATTGGCGATATTACAAGGTCTGGCTGGACTCTATCTATCTATCTATCTATCTATATATCTATCTATCCATCCATCTTTCTGTCTATCTATTGCCAGCTGCCTTAATCTTCTAACAGGTGGCCACAGACAAATCACCTCCATGTCACCCTGTCCCCTGCCATATCTCTGTGTCCCCCTCCCCAGCTCACACCGCCTTCTCTCATATACCTCTCTACTCCATTGCTCCACCTCATCCTTGGCCTCCCCCTGCTGCTCCCCCCATCCACCTCACTCACATACACTCTCCTTGTTAGTCTCTGGCTCTCCATCCTCTCCACATTAATCTATACTTCATTTATTTTAGCTTGGTAGAGATTTTTTCATTTCATTTATTTATTTATTTTTTCACTTAACTTAGTGACAGAAAATGGCTCTACATCCTTTCCATAGCACTTCTTCGTGACTAGCATCATATTCTAGTGTTAATCTTTGTTACAACTCAGCATTCAAGATGGAGAGATGGCAGTGCTGGGGCAAGGTGGAGGTAAAAGACTATGGTAAAAACAAATGATGATGCTAGTCATGAGGAAGTGCTAAGGAAAATGTATGGAGATTCAGAAGGACAAAAATCTATGCCAGGTTAAGTGAGAAAGTGCTGGTGTGAAATCTCAGAGTGTGTTATCGTAAAAGTGTGTTGGAAAATGTTTGTGTTGATGGCGAGGCAAAGAGGTGTGACAGGTGCATTAAGATAAGAGATAAGGGTTAAACATCTATATCAAGCACTTGTAATAGCTTGACTGTAGTAGTAGTTTTAGTAGTAGTATTAGTAGTAGGTGTAGTGTGGTGATAGTCGTAGTGTCAGGTAGTACTAGTAGCATTAGTAAAATTAAAGAAGCTCACGAACATTTTTTCCTTTTATTTTGCCTATTCCACCTGACTGTCCTCTTCTGTGTTACATAAATCCTTCCACTATCACCATACTCTACATAAACATCAGTCTATCCGTTTATCTATCTATCCATTGCCAGACACTTTAATCCCATGAGGGGTGGCCACAAACAAATTGCCTCCATGTCACCTGGTCCCCTGCCATTTCACTGCCCTGCTCCCAGCTCACACACACCTTCTCTCATAATGTACAAAAGGGTATTAACCAGCCATAATTAGAAATAAATCACTAAGGAAAAGGTGTTGAGGAGCTTTCTTACCTGATGGGATACAAGCCAAGGTTTTCCAGAATAAATTACTGTTTACTGAAGAATGAGGTATGGAATTTAAATCTCTAATGATGGGCACAACTCTAGTATATATTTTAGTGATAATGGGTAGGCTGTGTATATTCCACTGATGATGATGATGTTGTTGATGTTGATGGTGATGATGTTAATGATGTGGTGATGATGGTTGTGGTGATGATGATGATGATGATGTTTTATTTGTTTATTTATGTACTTATTTGTTTATTTTCAGTATTGCCAAGACTCTGGGGGCTCTGATGGTGACGGTGGGCGTGTTTGAGCTGATGAAGGGGGTGGCCATCTCATCCCACGTGGTGACCGACAAGGAGGCCATTCAGGCTTGTGCTAGATTTGCTGGTAACTGTGGCTGTTTGTGTGGATTGGTTTCTTTCTCTCTGTCTGTGTGTCTACCATCCTTGTCACTGATGCATATTTTTCAGTCCCTCCTTATCCCTCTCCTCTTCCTTTCCCTTTCATGTTCCTCTCTCCTCTCCTCTCCTCTCCTCTCCTCTCCTCTCCTCTCCTCTCCTCTCCTCCATGGTGGTAATGGTGGGTGTGTTTGTGTTAGATTTGCATTTTTTTTTCTATTTTTTTCCCCCTCCATGCAGTCATCTTGCCACTTCAGCTACTGCCCATTTACTGGCGTCTTCTCTACCCATCACACAAACATGATCCAACCTTCTGCGCCATACATCAAGAAAACTAGACTCTGTTCATTTTACCGTGGCCTAGAATTGTCATCCCTCCATCTTGAATGCTGGGTTTTAACAATTGGTGAATATTAGAGTGTGATGCCAGTAGTGAAGAAGCACCACACATTGTATATAGATCTGGAATATTGTCTCTCTGCCCCAAAAGGATGAAAATTCGGACCAGGTTGGAGTGAATGAACTGTTATTATATTACATGATGTGCAGCTTTTGAAATCCCACTTACATGTATGTTTAAAGGCTACTTAACGTGCTATACTCCTTTCACTCCAACAGGGCCTAAAAGTACCATTATTCCTTGTTGCTTACCTGTGCTGAGTTCTGGCAATGCTGTGTGTGCAAAATTATCAAGCTTATAATCACACTTCACTCATAATTAAAGACAAAGCTTGAAAAAGGATGTGATAGAAGGCATTAGGAGAAATACATTGAGGTGGTTTGGCCATGTGGAGAGAATGGAGAGTGAGACTAATGAGGAGAGTGTATGTGAGTGAAATGGAGAGGGGGAGAGGGAAGGGGAGGCCAAGGATGAGGTGGAGGGATGGCATGGAGAGGTATATGAGAGAGGGGGATGTGAGCTGGGAGCACGGCTGTGAAATGGTGGGGGACAGGGCGACATGGAGGTGATTTGTTTGTGGCCACCCCTTACGGGATTAAGGCGTCTGGCAGTAGATAGATAGACAGAATTAATTTTTTTTATTTTGCCATATTTTTTTCAGTATATATTTTTTTTTGTTTCATTTTCTAGATCATCACCACTTTTATGTCTGATGACTTTTTTTAATCAGTAGTGTTTATTGATTGATTTATTTACTGTTCCAGACGACCACCGTACTCTAGTTGAGCCGGCGTGTGGGGCGGCGCTGGCTGCCGGCTACTCTGGCATCATCAAGAGGCTGATCGGCGACGGAACCATCCCAGACAAAGGACCCATCGTGTTTGTGGTGTGTGGCGGCAACATGGTGACCCTCGATATACTGGCTGGATGGAAGAGAGACTTTAATGTGGAATGATTATTGTATGGACAGAAACTCACTTAACACCAGGGACCCATACACACCCCTAAGATAGATAGATAGGTAGATAGATAATGTCACTAGATTGATATAGTTTACTGGCTGGATAGAAGAGAGATTTTAATGTGGAATAATTATGGATAGAAGAGCACTGAACAACATGGACCCACACACACCCTTTTGATAGATAGATAGATGTATAGATAGATATAGATGGAAAGATAGATAGATGGATGCTGTGAATAGATTGATATAATATGGAGAAGCACAGAATAAAATTTGACTTTTTTTTTTTTTTTGAGAAGTATTTGAGAATATTTTCCTCGCCCCCATTTTTTCCTTTTCTTTTTCTCTTTCTTTCTTTCATTCGTTCTTTTTTCTTGATATGGACTAAGGATTCTGGGGGCTTGGATGGTGAGTGAATGACAGTGTGGCCCATTCAGATAGGCAAATTTAAGTTAGCTCTCTCTCTCTCTCTCTTTTTTATTCAATATACAGTATATTGCCAGACGCCTTTCTTATAAGGGGTGGCCAGAATCAATCGCCTCCATGTCGTCCTGTCCCCTGCCATTTCATTGCCCTGCTCCCAGCTCACCCCCCCCCTCTCATATACCTCTCCAGTCCATCCCTCCATCTCATCCTTGGCCTCCCCATCCCTCTTCCCCCCTCCACCTCACTCACATACACTCTCCTCATCAGTCTCTCACTCTCCATCCTCTCCACATGACCAAACCACCTCAGTGTGTTTCTCCTAACGCTTTCTATCACATCCACATCCACACCACAACGCTCCTTTACTTCCTCATTTGTCTGTCTGTCCATGTGACTCCACATGCTCCTCTCAAATAACTCATTTCCACTGCTCTCACTCTTGACTCCTGTCTCTCTAACAAGGTCCAAGCTTCACTTCCATACATTAGAGTTGGTATCACAATACAGTACTGTCATGTAGTAACTTCACTTCCATGCTCACTTCCCTGTTTCTTATCACTGCTTTCAAGGAACCAGCAACCTTTCTTCCTTGTAGTACTCTTTCAAGCACTTCCCCCTCGAAACGTCCATCCGCAACTCATCACACTACCCAAGTACTTAAACGCACTCACATTTTCCATTTCATCCAACCTCTCTGTACATTCACTGACTTCACTTCTCTCGAAGACCATAACTTTACTCTTCCCTACATTCATCTTTAGATTCTTTTTCGTACTCACTCTCCCAAACTCATCCACCAAGCCTTGCAGCTCCCCTTCGTCTTCACTCAACAACACAGTATCATCTGCAAACAACAGTACAGGGAGTTTCCAAACACTGCCCTCTCTCACTAGAGCCTCTCCAACATCCACTGCCCTACCTTGTATGTTTTATAACTCCATCCATATACAGATTGAACAACCATGGAGACATGACACATCCTTGTTTCAATCCAACCTTCAAATGGAAAGATTCACTCAGTTTGCCATCCACACGCACTGCAGCCTTAGCACCCTCATACATACTCTTCACTGCCTTCAACAACTTCCCATCTACTCCATATATTCTTGATACTTTCCACAATCCTTGCCTATCCACCCTGTCATATGCTTTCTCCAAATCCATGAAGGCTGCATACAACTTCTTTCCCTTCTCTCGAAACTTTTCCACTAAAGATCTAAGAATGAATATCTGATCTACACAACCTCTTCCCTTCCTAAAACCTCCCTGTTCTTCTCCAACTAATTACTCTGTTATTTCCCTAACTCTGTCAATAAGTATCCTACCATATACTTTTCCTATCACACTAAGAAAACAAATGCTCCTGTGAGTACCACACACTTCTTTTTCCCCTTTTCTTTTGTATAGGGGAATACAGTAATTATACCTGACTTCCAATCCTCCAGGACTCTACCTTTCTACCCAGGCCAATCTTCACATCGTCCACATCCATTCTATTACTATCTCTCCCCCATGCTTTAGTTTTTCACCACACACTCCATCAATTCCTGGGGCTTTCCTTACTTTATCTTTCTTCATTGCTTCCACCACTTCCATCCTACTGAATTCCTCCTCTTTTCACATCCCTCCTCCCAGCCATTCCCCAGCCACTTATACTTGCATTACTTTCATTCTCTATGTTCAACGATTCATTAAAGTGTTCTTTCCATCTGCTCACTTTTTCTCCCTTCACACCCCAACTAACTTCTTTGGCCTCCTGTCTAACTCTCTTTACTTCTTTCCAGAACATTTTCTTACATTCCCTTCACTTTACGTTCAAATTCCTTATCCACTCTCTTCTTACTCTCCTACTAATCTTTTCACCTCTCTCTTCCTGTCTGTCTTTCAACTTCTTCCATGTCCCTGTTTCTGATCCACTCACTATATACTTTCTTCTTTTCTGCCACAGCCTGTCTCACTTCTTCATTCCACCATGCTGTTCCCTGCACCCCCTTTCTTCTTCTCTTCACCCCACACATCACTTCACATGCTGCACAGATTTCTTCTGCGAATATCTTGCACATGCCTTCCACGTCCCCCATCTGCTCCAATCCATATTTACCCAATCGCTCCTCCACTTCCCTCTTATATTCTGCTTTTTTTCCATCCTTTTGTAACCTTTCCACCCTCCTTGTATGCACTACTTCCCCCTGTTCTTCCCTTCTGTCTCTCCATTTCATTTGTACTTTGATTCTGACCCCTGTTTGTAAACAAAGAATATGGTGACCACTTCAACTCCGTACTACAATTGCTCCAACTGTGGACCTTTTCCACACCTATGAGGAGGTTGAATTTCACCAAATTCATTGTGTTATATGACGAAACTGTTATGCTACGTTTTCAAGGGTCAACTCCTTGCTCCTCAAACACTTATGCTTATTCGAGGGTTCTTGGCAAGACCGGGTTAATGCATGCAACTAATAGAACAGGGCATAAAAACTCAGCTGAGACCAAACTGACAAACATATATTAACCAAATTCACAGCTCCAGGGCAAGATATGATATAACACAGATATATAGGACAGATGGTACAAATCAAATATACAGTATGTGGACATAGGAGCACTTGGCATACATATCATTTACAGTACAACAGGTACAATTTCAATACAACATTAATATGTCATGGTATGATTCTGAACAGGACTTGGGTATGAGCGTTACAGTTTGAATATAACATTAATGTTTCATGGCAAGATTCTGATACCGAGGTCACAGTATGGCAGAGTCACTTATAGGGTAGCTTGGGCACTGATTTCATATTACAGGACATGGCACTAACACACAGACTAGTCACTATGTTTCCTTGGACGATTTACACTGTCAAATCCGGGTCGGGACTTCACCGGGTGCCCTCGGGAGGTGGGTTGTTGGGCGAGGACTCCGGGACTACCAAGGGGCCTTGCCAACACTCCTCTAACAGCAGGTCTTCCAGGGGATCACCTCTGTGAGGAGAGAGAAGTCCCACCTGGCCACAGGAGGGGTGGTGGTCTGGGCAAGGGGCATCTTCTCCAGGGAACTCCCTAGAGACACAGGGTGAGGAGCAGACGATGGCCTGCTCTGCCTCCCCCGTATGGTTTGATGCTGACACGGCGGTTCCCCTGTCTCTTCGGACTACAGGGAGAGAGAGGGCAGGGGCCCGCTCTACCCTGCTCCCTGAAGAAGGGACAGAACCTCCTGTAGGCAAGGAGCGGATGGTGGCTGGCTCAGTCTCAGACCCGACAAGGATGGTGGCCTGTGTTGCGGCCCTATAGGAGGTGGCAGCTGAGGGGCGGACGATGGTCTGCCCTACCTCAGACCTGACACGGACGGTTGCCTGTGTTGCAGCACTGCCCCTGGGGGATACTGCAGGAGAGGAGCAGACAATGGCCTGCTCAGCCTCCGATCCGACACGGATGATGGCCTGTGTCGCAACCCTGCAGGGGATCGGAGCTGAGGAGCAGAAGATGGTCTCCTCTTTCTCGGACCCAGCACGGACGGTGGCCTGTGTCGCGGTGCTACTCGGGATTGTATAAGAAATCCTGCCCCTTTCCTGATGAGGGCTGCTCTGGCCAGAGCCAAGGTGATTTTTACTGGATACCTGGTGCGGCATTGGTTGGGAGCGAGACGGAGATATGGTAGCGATACAGGTAGGCCATTCCTGCCCGGAAGTACTCTGTACCTTACCTGCCTCCCTGTTGGTTCCTCCTGGGGTTGGGGGGCTAGTGTCGTCTGCCTCCTTCACATTTTCTGTCTCAGCTCGGGTTGGGGGGCTTGTGTAGGCGGTTTCACCTCTGTTTCCTCTTTCTGCTCGTAATTCAGAAACATTAAAGATTCTTTGGGTATGGTGACTAGTTTATAAGGCAAAACATGGACGATTGCACTCAAGACGATTCCCCGTACTTTATAAATATACTTAATTGATTAATACTATAACAACTAATTTTATGGGGAACTATCAAGGTCTATGTTCATTCAATAACTTAGGCTTTCAATATTATTTATAATTTGCACTTGTAGTCAATAGTTTCTGTCTCGCTGTAGTTGACTTTGAATTATAATCTGGCGTCTCCAGTCCTATTTGTCTATCTATCTATCTGTCTAGAGGGAGAGAGATGAGTACTGTTTGCTAGGCGCTGAAATGGAAAATCTGCCAGACACCACCAGAAACTGTCTTGTTTTTGTTTCAGCAGGCTGAGGGGGTCTTAGTAAAACTTCAATGTTATTTTTCTGATCGGTAGCTTTTAAAAATGTACATCACTCTTACTTATGCTACTTCACTCAAAATATTGCTTCAAAAAATAGAAGTTGTTGAAGGCCGTGAAGAGTATGTATGAGGGTGCTAAGGCTGCAGTGCGTGTGGATGGTGAACCGAGTGAATTTTTCCATTTGAAGGTTGGATTGAAACAAAGATGTGTCATGTCCCCATGATTGTTCAATCTGTATATGGATGGGGTTATAAAAGAGGTACAAGGTAGGGCAGTGGATATTGGAGTGGCCCTAGTGAGAGAGGGCAGTGTTTGGAAACTCCCTGTACTGTTGTTTGCAGATGATACTGTGTTGTTAAGTGAAGACGAAGGGGAGCTGCAAGGCTTGGTGGATGAGTTTGGGAGAGTGTGTAAGAAACAGAATCTAAAGGTGAATGTAAGGAAGAGTAAAGTGATGGTCTTCGAGAGAAGACAGTGAGATTGGATGGGGAGGATGTACAATGAGATTGGATGGGGAGGATATGGAGAATGTGAGTGCATTTAAGTACTTGGGTAGTGTGATTTGTAAGGATGGAAGTTTAGAGGGTGAAGTGCTTGGGTGCAGCAGGAAAGGTTGCTAGTTCCTTGAAAGCAGTGATAAGAAACAGGGAAGTGAGCATGGAAGTGAAAAAGCTGCTACATGACAGTATTGTGATACCAACTCTACCTATGAAAGTGAAGCTTGGACCCTGTTGGGGGGACAGAAGTCAAGAGTGAGAGCAGTGGAAATGAGTTATTTGAGAGCAGCATGTGGAGTTACATGGAAAGACAGTCTGACAAATGAGGAAGTGAAGGTGCTTGTGGTGTGGATGTGGATGTGATAGGAAGCGTTAGGAGGAACACATTAAGGTAGTTTGGCCATGTGGAGAGAATGAAGAGTGAGCGACTGACGAGGAGAGTGTACATGAGTGAGGTGGAGGGGGGGAGAGGGAGGAGGAGGCCAAAGATGAGATGAAGGGATGGAGAGGCATATGAGAGAAGGGGGGGGGGTGAGCTTGGAGCAGGGCAGTGAAATGGCGGGGGACAGAGAGACATGGAGGCGATTTGTTTATGGCCACCCGTTACGGGATTAAGGCATCTGGCAATAGACAGATAGATTTATATACAAGTATTCTTCCAAGGGTAGGACAATATCTGCCAATGAGACGGTTTTTGGACTGTAAGAAAGCCGTATGAATATTAACATTTGTATATAGTCTGACGTACAAAAAATGGCACATATGATCTCTCCATGTCCTGTTGGAAGGACAGAAGTCAAGAGTGAGAGCAGCGGAAATGAGTTATTTGAGAGGAGCATGTGGAGTCACATCGAGAGAGAGACTAACAAATGAAGTGAAGGAGCGTTGTGGTGTGGTTGAGGATGTGATGGGAAGCGTTAGGAGAAGCACGTTAAGGTGGTTCGGGCATGTGGAGCGGATGGAGAGTGAAAGACTGACGAGGAGAGTATATGTGAGTGAGGTGGAGGGGGCGAGAGGGAGCGGGGAGGCCGAGGATGAGATGGAGGGATGGAGTGGAGAGGTATATGAGAGAAGGGGGTGTGAGTTGGGAGCTTGGTAGTGAAATGGCAGGGGACAGAGTGACATGGAGGCGATTTGTCTGTGGCCACCCCGTGCGGGATTAAGGCGTCTGGCAATAGATAGATTGATAGAACTCTAAAATGTTAGGCCGTATGGAGGTCTAGCGCTGCCAGACGTACGAGGCAAGCAATGGAGCCCCGCCAGTCACACTCACCAGCCATTTACCCAACAAAAAGAAGGAAGAAGAAGCAGGCGGAGGTGGTAGCGTGTCCCTGTTATTCACCATGACGAACTTTGTGTGTGCTGTGGCTGACTGCAAATCGGATTCAAGGCATATGCAGATTCAAGGCACTAAAATAATTAAAGGATGGGTTAGGTTCCCCCCGGCTAAGCATGAAGCAAGGAGAAGAAAGATGTGGGAGGAAAGCTGCAGAAGACCTGTGGGATGGAAAGCCACTAGAAATCACGCTATCTGTTCCTTGCATTTCATAGGGTGGGGAGAAGATGGACCTACTTGCGACCATCCAGATCCTGTGCTCTTTGCTTACAATGGCTGGGGGGAAAATTACGTAGCACAAATATTCAGGAAGGAGAATACCCTACAGCGTCAGACAGACAAGCTCGCAGATGGACCAGACCGGGTTAATATTACTTCAAGATCGCCATCCCCACACAGTAATGGACAGGCACGCCATTTAGAAGAGGTGACTGAAATTGGAAACGTCCAGGACTGGTCTGAGGTTGACGTAGCAGACCAGAATGATGAACATCCACCTGGGCCTGTTTTGTCATTTACAGGTAATTTCTAGGACCTTCTAGGCCCAGTGCTGTGTTTATGTGCTTTGAAGGAATTTGGTTGTCAGTTCTGTTGCAGGGAATATAAAATTGTACTCATACCAGCCTAACCTACAACAGAGAAATTAATTTGCAACAGAAGTGACTACCAAATTCATTCAAAACCTTTTTTGTGTGTGTGTGCCTTTTGTGATTATGACCTTTAGTTTTGTGGGAAAAAGAGAACGATTTTACTCTGTGCAAACCTCTAGTCTGCTTTCAATGTAAATTACTACTTTGTTATGCATTACCATTATTATAATAGAAGTATTTTATGTTTACAGTTCCTGATGAAAGTTACAAACTTGACACAGACCATACATATGCTTGCCATAGTCAGAGTGATAGAGGTGATGTTGAGCCATCAGGTGAAGGGCAGCAGACAGATCAGCACACCCAGCAGTGTGAGGTGAGTGCTTAAAATTATTGTTTTACATGATGGTACATGCTCTTATCAAAACATGTTTCGGTGCTGTTTTGGACGCTCAGAGACCACCTGACCAAGTGCATTACTACTCCATATACACCGTAACTTTTATGCAACTCAGAGATTACCTGAATAAGTACCATAACTGTACTCCTCTATTACCCAAACTACTTTCCTGTATCTCATAGAGCAGTGGAACATATACATGAATACTCCAGAAAAAACACAAAAAAATCTTTCATGTAAATCAGGGAAGACTCAAAATTAATCTGAAGGAAAAAAAGAGCCTAAACTGTGAACTAGGGGAGCTGCATAAAAAGTTATCATATTATGTCGCCGAAGAAAAATCAGTGCTGAATTTAGCAGTTTTCATAACATCACTGACCAGAGTATGTTATTGTTTGGAATGCTGACATACTGTTTTATTGAAAATGTGTTTATTAGAGTTGTGATTGACACTGCAGTTGTTTACATTTATGTTGTGGTCAGAATGTAGAATGAACTTTAAATGGAAGTACTGTAGCTATTTCAGGAGTAACGTGTCACGTTTTTTCCCCATTTTTCCCACACACAGCTAACAAACTGGAGAATACCAACATAACTTTATATTATAAATAGGCATCCCAAGGCCTTAATAATGTAACGTTGGGATACTTTGAAACAAAGCCTGGTAAGCCATATGGTCCGTCACACACGTTACATGCCCACTGTGAGGAACGTTACCAGAAAATGATGTAACGTTTCTCACTCACACTTTTGAACAAAAAATCAAAATAGCTGCACTGAAGTCCAGTGATAAAACTCCCATATTTGTAATTTAGTATGTTACCTTTAAGTTTTTATTCTTTCCAAACAGTAAATTGATTTTGCCTGGTACCTGGTGAGCATGCTTTACCGTCATGTCTCCAGTGACTCCAGCTGAAAGACAACGGAAGTACTGTGCAAAGAAAAAGCAAGATGAAGAATTTAGGAAGAAGAAAGCTGAGAGAAGTCGAGCACACCGTCAGTCACTTAAGGGAGCAGCACTGTCTAGAGCAAAACAGCTCACAACACTGAGGGTAAGAAGTTATAGGGAAAGAAGAGCAACAGCACAAGCAGTGGTGTCTGATGAAGCAGATCCCTCAGTGTTACACCCTCCTGAAGCATATAGAAGTCACCAGGCACTAGGAAAGGCAATAAAACAAACCAGTTCTTCACTTCCCAGGAGTCCAAGGAAGAAACAAGCTGTTGTTGTGAAATTAGCAGAAGTAGGACTTTCTTTATCCCCTACACATAAAGCACAACAGCAACATCCTCGACATATATCTGCAGAAACCAGGAGAGCAGTTATAGAGTTTTATTTACAAGATGACATCTCAAGGCAACTACCAGGGAAGAAAGATATAAAATCAGTGAGAAACTCGGAAATGGGAGAGAAAGATAATGCTGCAAAGAGGCTTTTGATGTACAATTTAAGGGAAGTGCACAAACTTTTTATGGAACAGCATCCAGAACATAAAGTAGGCCTCTCAAAGTTTTGTGAATTTCGCCCAGCACAAGTGATGCTTATGTCAAGTAAATCCCAAGAGGTATGTTGCTGTTTGTACTGTGAAACATGAACTTCCTTTATTCATCTGTAAAGTGGAAATCACGTATTGCACTAAGTGACTTAGTAGCATTGTCTGTCTGTGACCCAGAGAATGCTGCTTGTATGAAAAGAATTTATATCAACTGTCCTAGTGCCACAGACACATCAACTATATTTTTAGATTGTCTAGAAGAAGAAAATGTAGAGGTAACTAAAGAGGTGGAATGGTGGTACATTAACATATAGAGAAATGGGTGTAATTGAGTTCTGTGATGAGATGAATGCTGAAATGCTTAAATATGTGAGACACATATACTTTGTTAAGCAGCAGTCAAAGGCATTTAGAGAGGCAAAGGAGAGTCTGTCAGAAGGATGTGTAATCCTCCAGACAGACTTTGCAGAGAATTATGCCATAAAACACCAGAACGAGGTAATGGCAGCCCACTGGACCTCAACCACTGGGTCATCTGTGACTATTTACACTGCAGTCGTTCATTATATCAAAGATGAAGAGATTGTTACAAAGCCATTAGCAGTAATTTCAAATACAGCCTCACACTCTAGCCTTGAAGTTCAGGAGTTTAATAGTGCTATTTTTAAATATTTGATATCTGCTGGTATTCATTTTACACATGTATCATTGGACTGATGGGGCAGCAGCCCACTTCAAGTATAGGTATTCAGTGGCAGCTCTAACCTATTACAGAGACATCCACAACTGCACTGCTGAATGGAACTTTCAAGAAAGTTATCATGGCACGGGCCCTCATGATGGGATTGGGGCTTTACTAAAATGGAATGTCTACAGGCGAGTTTTGCAAGGTTGCTGTACAGTAAGGTCTGCTGTAGAATTTTATGAGGAGGCTGAACAAATAACAGATAAAACTGAACTAATGTATGTGTCTAAAGAATATATACACTGAGAAGTCAAAATATGTAGAGATCTGGAAAAACTGTGAGGCAGCAAAATCCATTAAGCAGTGCAGGTCAGTAAAACCTTTTGGCCACTATAAAGTAGCATTGTATCATTTGACTGCAAACCAATCACCTTTTAAGCAGTGCTATCTTCAGGACACTGTTTATGACCCACAATCTGACTCCAGTACTAGCAGTGACAGGGAAAGTACACCATCTCTTGCAGGAATGTCAGAGTCATTCATGTCCCAGCCTGAGTCACAGAGTACTTGAGGCAACACAAAAACCATCCCCAGGTAACTGTACTAGTTCATTACACTACCAAGAAGTTGTCAAAGCATTATGTTGCAGTGGTAGAATCAGTTCTGGAGCCAGGCATGTTTGAAGTTAATTATTTAAGAAAGAGAGGCACTGACAGAATGGGTGATAGCCAGTTTCATTTTCTTGACAACCCGGACAGAGACGAGATCTCAGAGGATATGGTTGTGCAGGTATTGCCAACTCCTCATGTGTCAAGAATGACACACACATCAAAGGGGTGAACTTTCCTTCCTCAATCAATTAGTCTAAAAGGATGAATTTTCCATCTTCGTTGAGCAAGTAGTTGATCTTTAGTTTCTGTGTTGTTTATATTACTGGTGTGATATACAGGTAAGCTTATCATGTAACTTTCATAGATAGACATTATTCTTTTCTGCTGCAACACCCCCAACCCTGCTGTACAAGAATCATGTTTTGGTTAATTTATCATGTTTCACATTAATACATGATTTACATTGTTTTGTGATATAATTACTGTAACCTTCATAAGAGATGATTTTGTGATTATATGTAAAACAAAATTCACACAAGTAACGTTTCTCACGTTTCCTGTAATGTGTCTCACGGTCACATTTTCCTTAACAGTAGCAAAATTCTTAGGAGAAATAGAATTTGCTGGGTGTGGTTATGATCCTCATAAATTGACATATTACTGATGTAGAGCACTTCTTGATTGAACCAATAAAATCACAGAGTTATTGAAAATACTCTTGCAAAGTAAAAGGTGGGGTAGCATTGCGGTAACGTTTCTTACGCCACTTTTAAAAATCTATATAAAATCAGAATAAAAACATATGAATAATCTGATTATGGCATAATGCAGTGTGAGGTGTTAGTAGTATACCTTGCAAACAACATTTATTTATATTGCCTACATAAGAAATTACAAGTAAGAGTAGATCAGTAACTTGTCTCTGATTGTAACGTTTCTCACGATGGAATGACCCATGTGTAGGATGCAGTAACAGGTGGAAGGGGTTTGGTGGAAACAGCAACCTGTCTTCGGAAGTGGATCGATGTGGAATATGCAGCTGGTGATTTTGAAACATTGGTAGTTTTTAGTGATAACTGTGAGGGACAATATAAGAATATGAACATGATTCTTAACCATCTACATGAGTTGCACAGTGCCCGTCTCTCAAATCAATCACTATTATCTTGTGCTTGGCCACATCTACATGGCTTGTGACAGGCCCCTCGGCAATTTAGAGAAAGCTGTCAGACGTTGTGGGGATATTCACAGCATGGACACATATTGTGACGTTATAAAAAATGGTGTACATGTCGGGTATGAGGTGAACAAGGTGGAGAGGGATGAGTTTCTGGATATTGGGGCACTCAAGGATTTCATAGTCCATCGCACGCCTCATGCTCCTTACAGCTTCTCACAAGCCAGGAGGTTCATGTTCCGCCACAACTTCAGGGAGGGCTATTTTCTGGGCATGGGGTACACTGGCTCCCTAGGAACCGTGACTAATGCCTGGCAGGGAAAATTACTGACCCTCTGAGTTCCGGCAAAGTGATGTAGTGTTGCCTGTAAAATACCCCAAGCCATTTCAGCTGCGAACTACCAAATTAAAAGATGTGGAGGCACTCATGTAATACATCCGCTCTGTGAAGGGCCACCATCTTCGTGATATGTTAGATGAACAATACGCACTGTGCCGGGACACAGGTGACTCCCACACTCTGGAGGAGGGTCAGGCCCAGGCTGATACTGACACTGAGGAGGTGATTGCTGACAAAAATGAAGCTCAAATTCTTTTATATCACACTAAAGTCAACCAGAAGATATATTTTTTGTATAAAAAATCAGTAAGCAGCAAAGTGTGTTGCATGCTGTACTAAAATTATACTTTGCACTGGAAGGTGAGAATGTAAGAAGACAGGTACGGTAATAAAGTGGTGAAAAGTGTTTTAAAAACAATCATTGTTTACAGTTTCCAACAGCACTGGAGACAGACAGATGCCATTCTTGGCGCAAAATTATCCTTATCAGTGCAGATTTATTCTAACTTAACAAATTTTTGCAACCAACTAATGTAACATTTTATGCTAACCTACCTGTCCCTTACATAATGGTATTTTCTTTGTTTATTAATGGATCATCATTATGCAAAAAAATGCTCTTCTCTACACCTTTACAAAGTCGCAGAATCAGTTCAAAGATATGTCAGTATTTTTATTAATACAGGCATATAAGAGGTGGTCCTGTGTCTTCTTGAATTCAAGAATAAAGATTGAATATTGTATTCAGATTCAATATGTTATTCAGATTTAAGATTTAAATTCAGTCCTGTATTTAAGAATGACACTGTATAATATATTCTCAGAAACTGTGCCACCGGGTTTCTCTGGTCACCATGCTACGCAAAAGACACCGATCCCTAATAGACTCCAGTGCCCTTATCGCCAGGTAATAGAACAGACTTACCTTTCACCTAATCAGCAGTGTGTTTTGTTTTATTTTGTTTATAAAAGCTCTGTCATGTTTGCATGCATCTGTCATGGTTATCTGATGGCAGCTCTCCATGGTGCTTGATCTCCAGCAGCCTCCCTATTCAGTCCCTTATCCCTGAGGTACCCGGTGACCTCATCTCAGGTCTTTTTCCATCTGTTTCTCACAACCTGCCCTCAGCATTCACACCTCTCGCCCTCCACACTCAGTTTTCATCCTTCATCCTCCCCATACAGTGCACCCTCACACAATGCGAGTTTATGGGTGGCAGAAACCCTCGCATTCTACGATTTCGCATTGCGTGAACCAAAGAACTTATGGGGAAAATGGTATATGGTTGACAGCATACCCAGGGCTTGGTCTTCGGGTCCCCTTCCAGCCTGCTCTACCCTGCTGATATTTTGCCTGACAGTACTTCTAGTTGGACCAACAAATAAATCAACGATTATAACAGCATGTACCTTTATTTAAATGACTTCCGGGCTTGTTAAGAAGGGAGGGAGGTGGGTATCCAAGGCTCGGGGCATTTACTCTTGCCTTGTGGGACGGGGTGCCCCGTTGTCACTCACTGTCACTGCTGAGGTCTCCTGGAGGTGTCATAAAGCCGTCAAAGTCGACAGCTGAGACAATGATGAATAGAGAGGTACTGGTATGATGCCAAATTGGACCACATAATGCAAGGTACAACATGTGTTCTTGCAGCAATATGGAGAAATGTATGTTTACCCAGGAAAGTCGATAGATGGCATGCAGATAGCTGGCCAACTGTCCGCTATTTTGAGTCTGGGTTAGTTGCCAGCCACCTGCCTTCGTGTGACTAACTCACATTGTCCAACCTGATACTCATAGTAATGGCGGAAAGTCCATTTTTGCCTTGGAATCATGCGCCGATTCACATGTTGGGAAGTTTGACTAGCAGATTTTGCATTCAGTAAAAATAAGCATTTTCTGGGTTGACCTCACATTGTAGGTGATTTGCACTGTGTGAGTTCGCATTGTGTGGGGGTGCACTGTATGTCCAAACCATCTCAGTCTATGCCTCTTCATCACAACACTGGTACATTCATGTCCCATCCTTCCTCTCAACTCTTCCACCGCAAACCTAGCCCACCCAGGCCTCGCATTCAAGGATGCACTACACATCTAACTAATCTCTGCCATTTCTCTGCATTTGAGCCCATGAATATCTTCTTCCTTTACTTCCCAGGTCTCACTATTATACAGCATTAAACTCCTAACACATGCCACATAGAAAGATCCCTTAGCACAGAGGGAGAGCTGTCTCAGTGTCAGAAGAGACAATAGCTCCTTGAACTTCCAACCACTCCCTACCCTAGCCACAAAGCTAGTGCCAGCCCCACCTCCAGCACATAACATATCTCCCAAGTAACAAAACTCTTCCTCACACTTGAGAGACTCACCAGCAAGCTCAGCCCTTTCACTCCAGACAACCTCCACATGCTCTCCCTGACACACTGCATACGGTACCTGAAATCAGCATCATTATTATAAATATTATCACATAAATGAATAGCACAGTTAAAGCTTTTAGCTATGATATACAAACTTTTTTATTTATTTATTCATTTCTTTTTTGTCATGCAGTGGGTGATATCATGCTGGAGGATCAGGTTACACTGAGTGCAGATGCATCTGCATCACTCACAGTGCACATGCTCAGTAGGGTGAACCCCTTCATGCCCAAGATGTATGTACTGTATTTACATCTGTGCTGCGTCCAGTGAGTGTGCCTGTGACGTACACCCTTACTTCCTATTATATCAGTGTTTCTCAGTGTTTTTCACTCGGTGGTACAGAGGGTGTGGGAGTGTTTCCTGAGTCTGATAAAGGCCACTGAAGTTCTCAGAAGCTCCACCCACCAACCAGTCATGTCCATCTGGGCACTGAGTCTTTGGTTGTAATTTTCAAAGTTGTGGTGTACTGGACATATCTGTATCATTATATGTAGTAGTAAGATAGTTGAATGTGTAATATTTCTTTAGTAAACAGAGCGGACTGAAGTTGTTGCAGATGTGTAAATATCTGTCATTGCAGTGACGTGTTTTTATTTCCTTCCACACTTGCACCACAGTTATGATGGATGCTGGTGCCTGTCTGTGTCATGCACACTGATTGAGTCATACATGATGGAGGTGCGTGTTTGCATTCTTTAGCTGATTTTATAATTTCAGCCCATGCTTGTCATACTAATAAATTTGTGGTGTTTCATTTCTTATTTTAGCTATGTGATTCATTCAGTGTATGCATTCTGTCCGAAGTACTGTAACTAGTTTTTCAGATACCCCCCCCCGCTAAATGAGTCACTGAATGACAGGGCATTTTATGCATTAACCTTCCCTAACTCGACTTAACCTAACCTTCACCTTAGCAATACAGTCCTAACCAAAACAAATACCATCATTACCATAGTTACGGGTTGCAGCCTGTGTATGATTGGTTTGAGTAATATACATAACCTGTCCTGTTTGCCAACAGTCTGAATTAAAAAGTTATACAGTCCATCCGTGTTGTACAGTTGGGATGTATTTTCAAAAGCTGGTTGTACATCAAGTTAATCATAACATGGGTTCATTGAGGATACATTTTTTGGCCAATGGTCAACCATCAAACAGGTCTAAAGATAAGTTTGCAGCTTAAGTTGGTAGTTATTTCCCTTCACTGCATTTCACTTGCTGCTTGAACTCCAACACCTCACTACTGCACCATCACTAACACTAACACACCCAATAGTGACTGGGTTCAAAGGCCATCTTAGAAAAAGAAAACAGCTGTATGCTTGTGTGTCAGCAAATGTATAAACAAAAATAGATATTGTGCATTGACCATTGAGGCATCGTATGGGACCACTGTGATCTTATGAACAAAAATGCGATTGTACAGTATATTGAAAAAAGCTCCTAAATTCAGTGTGCTGTATATTGTTTATATAAAGTTCTCACCTTATCACAAGCACTCATTTAATGAGGGTCTTGCATCTTTCCAGGAAAAAGAAACAAGCCAGACACACAGTATCTCCTAAGACACTAATGGCAGTGCTTGAAGCACAAAGAGTTCGTCAGGCAGCAGTGCGAGCTTCAGAAACCACAGAGCAGCAAGAGAAACGACTGACGGAGTTAAGAGAAACCACTTCCCGCAGAGCATCACAACAGGCTGCAGCAGCATCTAGAAGTGCTTCATGCAGGTATCCTGTTTTGAACCCAAGTTATACTTAACTGTAATTGCCTCATACAATAAATCAGTATGTGATGGGTTGTCACTTGACGTAACCCCCATTGTATAGTGAGGCCCAACTGTATAAAGGAGGAGCTAAATGCAAACTCAGTTATAGGCCAGTCTCCCTTATTCGTCTGTCTATCTGTCTGCCTATTGCCAGACTCCTGAATCCCGCACGTGGTGGCCACAAACAAATCGCCTCCATATCGCTCTGTCCCCTGCCATTTCACTGCCCTGCTCCCAGCTCACACCCCCATCTCTCATGTACCTCTCCACTCCATCCCTCCATCTCATCCTTGGCCTCCCCCTCCCTCATTAGTGTTGCTTGCAAATTTTGTGACAATCTTATTATAAAAAGATGTAGAACATACTTGGAGGAGAACGTGACAGTAACATCAAAGCAGTCTGGCTTCTGGGAAGGGTTGTATTGTGTTATGAACTTAAGTTTCTACAGCAGAGTGGTAGATAATGTACAAGAAAGGGACAGCTATACTCAATTCTTTTTTATCGAGGCGAAGATGCACTAGACAGGTTGGTGATGATTGGCTGAATGCTTCATGTCCAAATAACACCGTTGTGTCCCAGATAATTACTAGGTTTCAATTCACACTGGTGGTGATTCTTTGAAATACAATGATGTTATTCAGGCATGTTGCATTTAGCCTGTCGTCATCAACCTGTCAAGTGCATCATCACCTTGGTAAAAAAACCTGAGTATTGGTAGGCTGAATCTACCTGGACTTAAGAAGGGATTTGATATACTGTAGTACCACACATATTATTGTGGAAATTGAAAGTCATTACAGGTGTGCTTGGAAAATTGCTGAATTGGGTGGGAAGTTATTTGTCTTGCCAGTGGAGAGAGGTGGCTAATGGAGTGTCTCAGTTTTTTTATTATTTTTATGGCAAGGAAGAAGGAACCAAAGACCATGGGCCTGCAAACTGTTCCTTCCAAGAAAAAAACAAAAACAACACAGAAGAGAGCCAAATTTAAGATCCGTTCATTTCGAGATGCCTGGACACACTGCATTTGAAAGACTGGAGATCATAGGAAGTAGGAAACACAGACAGAGAGAGAGGTACTATGACGTATGATTATAGGGTTTAATTATTGTCACTTTCATACTTTTGTTACTGATGAAGCTTGTATTGTATGTGAGAGATGTCACAGTTCTTGTAATTGGTCAAAGAGTATATATGTGTGTCGAGTGCTGGTGAATTTCCAGTGGAAGAACTGGCTCTGTTGAGAAATAAATGACGACATTATCATTATTATTATTATTATTATTATTACCTTTGTTAATTTTTTATGGAAGTGTCACTTAAGAAAAGGTGTTTGTACGGATAAGATCTAATGAGATAAATGCCACTGTGAATTATTTCACTTCTGATCCTGTACTGTACTTGCATTTAGTAATGATAAATAATGGTGTGTTCAGTAATGGTGCATTTAGTAATGATAAATAATGTTGTATTCACTGTTGATGCATGTAGTAATGTTGGTGTGTTGTGTGGAAAGTGTTTATTAAGAGCTTTATAATATGTTGAGTGAAAGCTTGTAGTATTAATACTAGTAGTAGTAGTAGTGCAGTAGCTGTTGTTGTTGTTGGTTCATCAGAAATGTGAATCCATTGGATTGCTGGGCTGCATTAGTCCTCCTGCAGTTCACCTTCCTCCTTTTGGGGGATAGGAAGGGAACTGAGGGATGTTTTGTATAATCAGACAGTGTAGCCGTCTGGTTATATCAGTGCCACCATGCGAAGGGGTCCCACACCATGACCAACATGATAAATGAGGAATTACAGTACTGTTGAATCTTTCCAGGAGAGAGAAAGAACTCCACCTCATAGCATCTTCTGAGAAGCGACTGACAGTGCTTGAAATAAGAAGACGTCGTCAAGCGGCAATGCGAGCGGCCGAGACCCCAGATCTGCGAGAGGTACGGCGGGCACTGCACCGAATAAGAGTCGCTTCCATCAGAGCATCACGACAAGCCGCAGCAGCGCAGAGCAGGGCTGCATGCAGGTACGCCCAGACCTTGATTACCGTGGTAAATATAGCCTGGACACGGACCATGGTGATCAAAACCACATTATTCAAACAATATGTCTACCTGAATACTTGCATGGCTCAGTCTGACCACTTTCTAAAAGTCCCACTTTTACCCCTTCTGCCTACCCTTCCACACATAAATGACTTTGACTGACACCCACCATCATGTAATCACTGTAACAAATATAACATTGGACAATTAAATAACATTAGCATAACAGTAATCATATTGGCATGGTGATGTTGCCTGTCTCCCCAGCACAATCCCCCCACCCCCTCACACCAGTGTTGTAACTGTTGTGATGTTGCTGCTCCTGCACCCCCACCTTTGTCATCCAGGTTGAGTACTTCAGAGTCCAGAGCCGAGACAGTAGGATTGCCCTTGTCTTCTGGTGCAGAAATATGGTCAAGGTCAGAGGCATGCGAGTTGGAGGGTTCATGCTGTTGTGAAAGTGCCTCCTACCTGACTTGAAGAAATTGGTTGATGAGCTGCTGTTGACGGGCATTAAACATGTCCACGTACGGCCTAACTCCTTTCTGAATGATGGCCTTGCTATGGTTTGCTTGTTTCTGAGTAGCCAGTCACAATAATCCCAGCACATGACATCACTGTGCGGGAATGAATTGCATAACTTTGAAACAAGCCTCATGTTACTCGAGCTTTGTTGCAGAGTAGGTGACCATGTAACTTCAAAACTGCATTACTCAACGGCACAGCAATAAATGTTTGAGTGTATTCTATCTTGCTGAGGATCAGAATGCACTGAAAATGCTTATGCTGTGTACGTTACAATGATGAGCACAAATGACAGCCTTGTGCACCTGCCCTAACTTTTGTCATCCATAACTGTAATTGTACTATACAGTGCAGTGGAGTATAGTTACAGGTGGTGGAATTACAGTGAGCCATTATGGGTGGATGGGCAAGCATTTGAGTCATGAACCAGTATAATTATAATTTCCATTGCACTATATGTTCTTGCAATCAGTTCTTTCAACATAGCATGCAGGTATAGACAGATGGATAGACAGACTGACATATACAATAATCGCTCAGTGTAGACTTTTAAATTTAGGTATGATTCTGTTTGTACTGTACAGATGCCAGTAACCATAGACAGTGCATATAAGAGCTTTATAGTATAGCCTCGGTGGTAGGTGGTGGTGACCCTCATCCACTCATTTGATGTAGTGCTGCCTACTTCTTCCTTCACATTTACCATTATTTTCTGTGTGTGACATTTACCATTATTTTCTGTGTGTGCCCTCCACTTGTCCTGTATCAGTCATCTGTCCTGTCACTTTCATTACTCTTCTTTCCTATTCAGGTGGCTTTACATTGAGCGACAAGCCTAATGGTTTTCTGTAAGCCAGGAAATCCATTTACATTGCTGGGTGGTAACCATATAACCAACCGATACGTGTTCTCTGCGTGTCAGCAGGTGGGTTGGTGGAGGGTTAGTGCCCCTCCCTGTAAAACAACTAAAAGTCAAATGGCCACCCCGTATGGGATTATGGTGTCCAGCAATAGATAGGTAGATAATAAGGCCTATATTATTGCAATAAAAGTTATATTGCATGGAATAAGAACTGCAAAACAGGACCCACATTATTATGCTGAATATTTAGTGAAAAATATTCTTCACTGTAATTTACAAATGTGCACAGCCTACACGTAATTTCATAGTTGTGATGAAGCACAGAGAATTGTTAACCATGCAGTATGAGACTTTTTATCTTCACAATAACAGCCAGACTAGACAATAAAACTTATAATAATGAAAGAAAGGCATTCGGGAGCTAATGCTAATCACCCGCCAGAATATGCTGTTGGCCGAGTTCAAGTTTTTGGCCATTTCTTGATACCCTGAAGGTTTCATGTTGATAGCTCAAGCCATTCATGAGATATAATGGTGCTAGAGATGGGTGAGAAAAGCTAGTTGATCTTTGTCTGCCATTTTGGTGACCTTGAACTTGACCCCAAGTGCCCATTTTCGTATTTGTCCAAGATTTTGGCTATATCTTGGTACCCTGATGGTTTCATGTTGATAGATCAAGCCATTCATAAGATATAACTGTGCTAAAGGCAGGCAATAACTAGTTGACGTTTGACAGCCATTTTGGTGACCTTGATGTTGACCCCGAGTGCCCATTTTCGAACTCGGCCAAGATTTTGGCCATATTTTGATAACCTGAAGGTTTCATGTTGATAGCTTAAGCCATTCATGAGATATAATGGGAAAACACCACACACACACACACACACACACAGAGGCAGGCAAAAACATTATTGCTCCGCCTTGTAAGGCGGGTGATAACAAATACCAGTTCAAAATGTAAACTTTTTGAGATACTGTATATGGTACAGTACACAAACAAACACAAGTAAATACATAACCTCCATCCAGCTTCACTGATTGTGGTTAAATGGGCCAATTTTTGCTAGTTCTCCTGTCATTTATTTTTGCCCTTGCCCTCTCAACCCAACCTCTCACCCCATGATCAGATGGTAAAAAAGGCCTGATAATGGTGATGGTAGTAATGATGGTAAAGATAGCATAAATGTAATGGTGAAAATGCCTGGATGATGATGATAAAGTGAACATAGTGTAACAGTAATGGTGAGAAATGCCTGGATGATGATGGTGATAATGATAATGATGATGATAGTATAAGTGTAATCAGTATCAAGAAGTATAATTAATGTAATTGTGTATCAGTGATATTACAGAGACCCCGACTGTGTACATCAAGACCGACCCAGATGACTATGAACACAACTCTTGCCATGAGGTAAGTACCTGTAATACCAGAGTACAGTACAGTCTTGCATACCCGGTAGCCAGATAACCGGGATCATTAGGCTCCTGGGAAAATTTATAGACTGGCAAATACCACATATAAATACAGTATATTGCAGCGTGCACCACTGTGAATGCCAGCCCCTGCATAGCACTTCATTGTGACTAGCTCCATATTCGAGTATTAATCCATAGCGCTTCTTTGTGACTAGCACCTTATTCAAGCATTAATCCATAGCACTTCTTTGTGACTAGCACCCTATTCTACAGTAGTATTAATCTCTTATTGCAACTCAACATTGAAGATAGAGAGATGGCAATTTTAGGTCGTGATAGTCAAGAGTAGCAACACTGTAATATGATATTATTATTATTATTATTATTATTATTATTATTATTATTATTATTATTATTATTATTATTATTATTATNTATTGTTGTTGGTGTTGTTATTTTTATTTTCATTAGTGTTCCTCATCACAGAATGTAACCCTGGAGATGGAGGATGTGAAGCCAGACATCAAATACGAGCCACTGGATGACCAAGGTGGGTGATGATGATGATGTTGGTGACGATGATGATGGTGGTGGTGACGATACTGATGATGATTGATGATATTGTGTATTAATATGTCCCTGTCTAATCTGTTTTACTTGTTTTTTCTCAGAGCCAATAGTTGAGAGTATCATAGACCCTCTGGTGGACCCTCTGGTGGACCCTCTGGCCCTCTAGCATCCTCACCCACCATCACTACAAACTTGCAAGACAACACACACTGCCACAGACATGGAGCTGGAGCCCTCCCTTTGGCTTCAAAACTGCAGCCAATGCCAGGCAAACAGTCATTAAGCCAGAGCTACAAGTTAATGCATGAAGTTGAAGGCCAAGCTGTCTTGGGGCCACAGTACATATTAACCCCTAAAGGTCAGTTCCCATTCTGGAACGCGTGTCATGGAGACGTCGATCCCCGTCCCAGAGCGTCTAGACACTCATACATTCTCAGCCTCTGCTCTACAGTAAATAATCGTAGGACATTGGGACACCACTTATTTTAAAGCTAAGGAGTTGAACTTTGCCAGATGTAAAGATTTTTTTTTTGTAGTGTTAATAATTTTCATGGGAGCAATTTTTGAAAAATCACCTATTTTTTGTGAAAGTGCCCACTCCTGACGGTCAGTTTTATAAACACTGGCTGACCCCAAGGGATTAATGACCAGCTAAACAGAATATCAGGCTGTAAGCATAAGTGAGTGTGTGTGTGTGTGTGTGTGTGTTTCTAATGCAATATGCATATGATGGTATAGATCTGAGATTTATAAGTTATGCAACAATTCAATCCTCATTAGTGTTGTAAAATTACTGTACTCTCCCCCCAAAAGGTTTTCAGAGTTGCATGTGTATCATCACAATATTGCTTTTAAATTAAAATTTCCAGTAACTGACAGTTTAGTAATCTTCGTTCGATTCAAAATAAGATCAAAATTTATACAGTATAATGAGTACGGTATTGATTAAACTTCAGCATAACTGTTCATTATCTTCGTTGTATAAATTTACTGTACCTACAAGATTTTCAGGTAAGCATGTGTGTTTGCAAAAAGTAGCAACAGACAGTTTTTTTTAATAAACTCCTTTGCAGTAAGTGACAGTTGAATGAGCAAAATAAGTGTCTCAGAAATAAAAATCAACATTTGGAACCATTTTAATTGTAAGACAGATTTTGCAAAAGATATTTTCACTGGCAATACCTTAAAGAAAAAAAAATCATTACATTTGACACTGGTACAAAGGCTGTTGTCTTGACTGTTGGCACCTTACAACACAGCATTGCAGTGAAACATCATTAGCTTTTCAAAAGTTTTGTCTGTTAGGTGACATCTTTATGGCAGAAATATCTTCCAAGCAACTCGTAAACAAATGCTGCACTGTGGCTGCTGCTGCTGCTGTGAGGCTGAGATGGTACTTGGCAGGCTGGGTCAGAGTGGGCTAGAGGGTATGAATGTGCCACCACAACAATAAGGGATCCTTGTTATGTGGGGTGGTGGGCATTGTCAGGTATTTAGTTACTTCTTGAGAAACAAAGCTCTGTGATGTGCTCAAAGGTCCTCCTGCTGATTTTTCCATTGAGTTGAAGTTTCCACTGTTTGTGGACAGACAGAAAACTGGTATTTTTGAGGGTGAGGACTGAGGAACCTTTTCACCTGTCATGATCATGAAGGTTTCTTTGATGGAATTTCTTTCTGTGAGGAACACCCTTCCAGCTTGTGCCGAGCATCTTGTAGAGAGGTCTAAATAGACATGGTGTATTCCTCATATACTGTACTGTCAGCCTTTTGTCTAAAGAGGTTCTGAGGGATATAAATCATCCACAATTTTATTTTGTCTTGTGTATTAAGAGTTATCCTCTGACCACAGATGATTGGCATAACCAGGCTTTGTAATTTGTCAGTTGCCTCGTCAAAGGGGCTCAGGATCTCTGATAAATCTGTCAGGGTACTGGGATCATACTGGGAGAGTTTTGTGGGGAACCAAGTTTGTTTTGTTTGGGTCAGATGGTGGGATGGCCAAGATGGAGCAAGTAATTATCAACTGACTGTTCCGCATGGTTACATTGGCGGCCTGTTGCCTGAGGTGCTTTTGTAGGTCTAAAGGCGTGGGTGGACTTACTCAAATAGGCAGCAGTTTCAGAAGCCCTTGAGATAATATTATTTATCGGAGCAGTTGCCTTAAACCCATTTTTATTGGTGTCATGTGGTGTGTAGATGAAACATGAGTCTTGCGCTGGGAGGAAAACCATAGGATTATTAGACTTATTGTGGGGTGATTGGCTGAGCAGTCCTGAGTTACTTTTGTGTTCAGTGTTACCAGGAATGTCATCGGGACCAGACTCAGAAATATTGCCATCAGCAGAAGGATCAGCTTCTTTCTTGTACTCTGGCAAACTGACACCATCTTGTTCACCATGAAAAACCTTTTAACATGTAAGCTGTTCTGTCAGTAGTGGTGTGAGTGATTTGATTGATAACTTGATGGGTGTTCATGACTTCAGGGTATTAATTGTATATATTCTCATTTTAAATGTCAGGACCAACTTACCTAACCCCAGGCTCCTCTGCTCCTCATGGGGTGACATATGATTGGATGATGGATGGATGGATTTGTACCCGTGTGGCTACGTTTAAATTGCATGCAAGCTAGTGAACATTCGAGTGTCCAGAATATAATGGGATGTGATGTTGATGTTGCTCCACACTGATAATTGGATCATAGGTTGTTGGTTAAGCATATACTGTATTCAGCTTTTTTCATCTGACTTTTGATCTTGGTTATAAATGACTGACATTTTTCATGGAGAAGCTCCCTGAAAAGCCTTCTCTGGTCTGGAAGGTGGCAGCGTGGGTCAAGGGTAAACAGTAAATGCTTGAAAGGCTTACTCTTAACAGTACTGAGGGGCATCAGGTCTTGACTGATAAACGTAATTAGGTCATCTGTTATTTTAGCCTGATGGTGATCCAGGGGCCTATACTTGGGGCCAATGTTACTGTCATGCAGAATTAAGCATTTGAGGCCTGGACGTAGACTTCCAGTTCAGCTTTGTGCCTGTTCAGTAGACCTTCGTTCTTACTCTGGACGAAAGACAGAGAATATGGGATTAGAACAAGATGACAGACTTACCTACCTGCTTGTGTTAGCTAACTGCAGATCCCAGTTGTATGTCTCAGAATGTACTTAAGATAAATAATTTTAAGTGTACTACCAGTGCTTAGTGCATTATATATTTTTCTTAAGTAAATGAAAGTGAATGAATATCATATACCTTAACATGCTCAACAAACAAAGGTGTAGTCTTGTCATGCCTGGTAATTTTAATGCCACATTCCTTGCATCGAACCTTGAAGTTGTCTTCTCATCTACATTCATGAGTAAATAAACTGGCCATACTAGATATATTTGTTATAATTCAGAGAGTAAATATTGATGTTAACAGACAGAAAGTACACTTTTGTTGAGATACACCAGGCAACTAAAGTTTCTACAGCTGAAGCAATTCCCACTGTAGAAGGCAAATGTTCAGTGTCTAGTCATGAACCTCATTCAGTAGTCAGCACACCAGTACTGTTTGCCTCGGAGGATTAAGACCTGTCCCTCTGTGTTCCTGGTGCAGTAGTCAACACTGTTTATCTAACATCTTGTAACCGGTTCTGTTTGTGGTCCTGGTATGGCACTTCACACTGGTTATCTTACATGATTAAGACCTGTTCATTTAGTGATCCAGGACTGTAGTCCACACTGTTAATTTTACATGTTTTAGACCTGATTGTTTTTTTTTTTTCCTTGTGCAGTAGTTAATTCTGTTTTCCCAGTTGCCACATGTTATAGACCTGTTCATTTCATGATCTTGGTACAGTTGCCAACATTGCTATCTCTACTACAGTAATTAGACATACTGTAGTTTACAGTCTTTCATTCTTGATGTTGGTAAGGTTGTTGGGGCTTGAGCCAGCCCCATGGGTTCAAAACCAAAGCCAAAGCCCATAGAAAGGTTTGAAGCCAAAGTCAGATATTGTAAAAATCATGAACCTGAAGCCAAAGCTGTAGCCTGGGAGTTCTAGCCTCATAAAGCTAAAGCCAGCCTCAGCCCCATGCCTGCCATGGCAACCCTACAACACAACTTGCCAACCACACAGCAACCTCAGTATTAACAGTTGTCGGTAGATAAGTGGTGCTAAAATGAGTCACATAAGTGACCTAGGAGACTTTGCAGCACCTCTTCCTCAGTGATTTATTTAATAGATTATGCCTTATTATTGTTTTGTATGTTATATTGTTTTTAATATCAACGTGGTTTGTATCAGTAACATGTGACAGGAGACTGAGGTGTACTGTGCAGAATAAGTTGTTAAGGAACAGGTGTTTGCTAAGATCCCCAGACTCACTTAGCATACACTCCTGAAAAATATGGAAAGAAAACATTGTAGATGGCTGATTGAAGTTGCCCCCCTCCTACAGTCTACCATTCTTCTTTCAGGGGATAGGGAGGGAGTTGAGGGATGTTTGCTAAGGAAGAGGTGGTAAAGGATCCCCAGGGTCACTGAGCATATAGTCCTGAAAAATATGGAAAGAAAATGTTGGTTATTGATTGTACATTGTTGTAGCCACTTCAAACACATTCCTGTATGTTATTGTGGTCTCAGGCCCAACTGGACATGAACCCAGTGGACTGCTGCCTGAAGTTACCCTCATAGGGCAGTCCATCATCCCCTTCTCAGGATAGTGAGGAGGAGGGGGGGATGTTTGTATAACCAGGATCCCGTCATATAGCGATGTCAGTGTCACTGCACAAAGGGACCAACAGTGATTGTTATAATATACTGTACGTGCCAAAGTTTATAAACATCATCATTATCATTGTTGTCATCATCATCATTATCATCTGTGGAGCTTGTTTAATATTTAAATAATTTTTTTAAAGCTGTGTTTTATTTCTCCTATTTTGAAATCCTGAAGGGACTCAGATAATACATTTTTTTTTTCTCTTTCTCTCTCTCTCTCTCATTTCATATCGCTCAGTTCATGTTGCCAATTGATTGAAGGCCTATTGTGAAAGTATACAAAATCCATATATATTTTTAATATTTTAATTATGGTTTTTGGGTATTTTTGTATGTGATTGAACCACTATGGTTACATGGACAGAGACAAATGGAGCAAAGGAGTGTTATGGTGTTGTGGATGTGATTATGAGATGGTCTGGCTATGTAGAAAGGGATGGAGAATTTTTGACTACCAGTGAGTATGGGTATGTGTGAAGAGAGAGACCAATGATGAGGTATGTAATGGAGGGATGTATATGAGAATGGGGGTGTGAGTTGGAGGAAGGGCAGCTAAACGAAAGAGGACAGGGAAATGTAGAGGCGATTTATTTGTGGCCACCCCTTATGGAAGTATGACACCAATAAGCAGAGCATAGCAATTTTTGAGAAGTTAACGATAACTACGAGTTATGAGAAAAATAGCAATTCCTTAAAGGTTTCTACTGAGCGGTAGCGATCTTGCGTTATTATTTTTGTTCTTTTAGGGCTGTTAGCAAGTTTGAGGATGCTGTAAAAATTTATATGCATATTTATTGGCTCCTAGACGTTTAGGGGACTATACAGTACATGTATTTGTGATGTTTTAGTTGACAGTTTTTAGAGCAAGTTAGCAGTATTAGCAAGTAAAAAATCTAACAGTATATCAATGAGTTCTACAGTATGGGCGATTTCATCAATTTCTGTTTATTTATTTATTTGTCTTCTTATGTATTTTTATTTAGTATTTTGAGTTTTGAAAGCAGGTTAGCGTTATTTCGATTATGGATTTGGTAACACGACTTGGGGTGTATTGGTGCCATTGGTGTCTGGCAACAGGTGGAGGAGCCCCGCCCGCTGTCAGTCTCTTTAATTACCTTCCATATCTTAATTTGTGAGGTAATTACGAAAGACATCTTGAGTTACTTATAAAGGACGTCGTTTTTATATAATTCTTGCCATTTCCTGCTGGTATAAATGGACATTACGTAGTTTTTGAAGCTGGGGGAATTACATGGTACAGTGATAGTAGTATAATCAGTTTGTGTTCATATGACGGAACTGGGTGACTCCCGTAACGTGAATATCGTCGTGGTTGCTTGAAGTCCAGTGAGTCTTTTAGCTATGAGGTAGGATTCAGGGTGTTATTTTGGATATATACCCAACTTAGGTAGAGTGAAATTCACATGTCATTTAGTTTATGCATTTTTTATCGACTTTTCTTCTATATACATCCGTTGCAAGTGCACGTTTTAGTGCTAAATAGATAAATAGATAAGGAGTGTGAGTGGGGGTTGTTCAGCTTGTAGCTCTGTCTGTAATTGAACCTACATCCAGTTTAGATTAAATTAGGTTAGGTAGATTAGGTTAAGTTAGATTAAGTTAGGTTAGCTTAGGTTGTCAGATGCAGTGAAAGATGGAGATAGGAGCTGGAGACTTCACCCCCCCCACATCTTTTTTTATGTACGAAGAAAAGCGTTTGCGATGAATGCATGCCGATAGATAAGAGAAAGTGCTTAGAATTGCTTAAATTCAACAGTGAGCATATTAATTACAATGTCAGCTAGTTGGGTGTATATCTAAAGATTTACTGGATTCAGTATCCCTGGTTACTAGTCAAATCCATCCTTCAGTCTGACTACATCAGCTGCCAGTCAGCTGGGCTGAAAAGGGTTAGTGATCTTTGTCGGTTGAAAACTCTCCAACCATAGTAATGGCAGACTTATGTAAATGTGAACTCATGAACTACAGGCGGAAATTACTCTTTTGCAGTGCACCATCCTCCATTCAGGGGACAGGGAGGGAGTGTTGGAACATTTAGTCGAGCACATTAAAAAAAAAAATAACTGAGCACGAAGGCTTTCCCCCTCCAGCACCATGGAAGGATAGTTTAAACATATGAAAGACCTCGTATGTATGTTACCCCTTTTTATGCTTCTTTTTTCTGTTAAAGTGACCACCACCATCATCATTGTTATTGTCTATCATCGTCGTAGTCAGTCATCATCATCATCATCATCATCATCATCATCATCATCCAGACCTCTTTCCTCACCTAATGATACTATGAAATCTAGTGTTATCAAAATAGTTAATGTTCGGATAGACAATAAGGCAATAAGACTCTTCCTATTTTATTCCAGTTCACAGTGGATGATGCTGGCAGCCAACAAAGGAAAAAATAACAAAGCAGATGAGTTTATAAGACACCTCAAGAACTATCGTAGAAACCCAAGAGAACTGAGACGTCATTCTTTTGTATAGGTAAGTTTGAGGTGGGTTTCAGATGATGTTTTTTGGAGATGTGGTCAATATAGTATCAGTTTCAGCTTTGTAATCCTCTCACAACTTCAGATCTGTTAATTAGTTCTGTTACATGGAGAAACAGACTGACAAATGAGGAAGTGAAAGAGAGTTGTGGTATTGATGTGGATGTGATAGAAAGCATTAGGAGAAATACATTGAGGTGCTTTGGCCATGTGGAGAGGATGGAGAGTGAGAGACTAATGGGGAGAGTGTACGTGAGTTGGAAGGGGGGAGAGAGAGGGGGAGGCCAAGGATGAGATGGAGGGATGGAGTGGAGAGGTACAGTACTGTATATGAGAGAGAGGTGTGTGAGCAGGGGGAAGGGCAGTAAAATGGCAGGGGACAGGGTGACATGGAGGCGATTTGCTTGTGGCCTCCCCGTACAGGATAAAGGCCTGTGGCAGTAGATAGATAGATAGAATTCTGTAGTAAAGCAGTAATAACCAGTGTAAATACTGTTGATGTTGCTGTTGCTCCAGGCTCATATGGAGAGTGAACCCAGTGGAGTGCAGGCTTAAACTAACCTTTCTTGTGCAGTCCTACATCCTCCTTTACTGGGGGGAATAGGGAAGGAGCTGAGGGACATGTGTATAGCCAGGCAGTGGAGCCATCTGGTTATAATGGCGCCACCACATGAAGGTGTCAGTTTCTGTACTCTTTTCACCTTCATGTGGTCCAGATTTTCATCCTTTTGCAGCTTTTTCACACAGCTCAGTGGCAGAATAAGACAGTACAGAAGCTCTACATCCTTTCCATAGCACTTCTTTGTGACTAGTATCGTGTTCTGATACTACTCTATTCTGCTCTGTTGTTACACTGATTGTTGAAGGAGGGATGGCAGTTGTAGGCCAAGGTAGAGTAAAACAAAGTCTCGGCACAGTCACCTCTGCCATTCGTCTTCGTTCCCTCATCATACTCTTAAATATACACCGTACCTTTAAATAAGTTGGATTGCAAAAGCCTAGACTCAGGACCTTGTGCTTCTTTTTGTTTGTTTGTTTATTTGTTTTTTTATGAAGAGCCTGCCATATTTTTGTTTGAATATTTAGTGGACATGAGAGTTTTTTCTCTTTCTTTTATGAAGTGGTTGGCTTTTTTTTTTTTTTTTTGTAATGTAAGTACAGTACTCTGCCATTTTTTTTTGGTAAAATACTGTTCCTTTATTTTTTCAGGTCTTGTATAGTTTGGTATAGGTTCAGCCCAGTGATGTCTTTTTACCATTAATTTTATTGGTATGGTAGGTTGTGGTCACCATCATCTGCTCAGTTGATGTAGTGCTGCCCACTTCTTCCTTCACCTTTATCATTCTTTTTCAGTGTTTGCCTTCTTCTCTTCATATTTCCCACATCTTTCCTGTCACTTTTATTACTCCTCTTTCCTTTTCAGGTGGCTTTACATTGAGTGACATGTCAGATGGTTTCCTGTAAGTGAGGAAACCATTTACACCACATGGTGGTAACCATATAACCAACCCATATGTGTTCCCTACATGTCAGCAGGTGGGTTTGCGGAGGGTTAGTGCCCCTCTCCATATAACAACTAAATCAAAGACAAACAACCACCCCTTACAGGATTATGGCATCTGGCCCTAGATAGATTTAGACACCGTATGATTCTGGAGAGTCGTAGAGAGGGATGCCTTCAAGTGGTGGCACCGATAGGGCCAGGTGATGTAGCTGCCGTGCTTATATAAATGTCCCCTAATCACAACCCTAATCCCAAACAGGAGGATGGTGGACTGCAGGAGAAGGACAATCCACTGTGTACACATATCAGATGAACTTGAGACAACAACAACAACAACAAAAACAACAATAACAATAATAACTAACAGCAATAACAACAACAACAGTAACAACAACAACCCTCCAGTAACATCTTTTTCCATTTCAGTCATGGTATCCAGATTGTTTTAAATTGAGAGAGACTTTTTATAACTGTAAGGGTTTGGTATATCCTTCAGTAACCCCCACTCACTCCTCCTGGACTCACTCTGAATAAACTTGTGTGACAGGAGCAACAGTTAACTCCAAAATACATGACTGGATGAGGTGGAGGGATGGAGTGGGGAAGTATATGAGAGAGGGGATGTGTACGCTGGTGGGAGGGCAGTGAAATGGCATGGGGCAGGATGACATGGAGGCAGTTTGTTTGTTGCCACCCCTTATGGGATTAAGGCGTCTGGTAATAGATAGATAGACCATCATTTTATCATCTATTGTGGAAAGGATGGTCGTGAATCGCCTCCATGTCATTCTGTCTTTTGCCGTCAGCCTATTCTCTCTCCAGTTCACAGTACCCTCCCTGATATACCTCTCCACCCCATCCTTCCATCTCATCCTTGGTCTCCCTCCCCTTCCCTGCCTCCACCACAGCCACAGTCTTCTAGTCAATCTCTCATTCTCCTCCTAATGCTATCCACTTCAGTACCACAACACTTCCTCACTTCCCCATTTGTCTGTCTCTCTATGTAACATCACATTCTCAGTGCAGGTACAGTAACTCATGTATTATCTGTACTTGTTTGTTTTTCTTTGTTAATTGTGCTTTTGTAACTTTGAAATTAGTAATAGTATTCAGTAGCTTCATTTTCCTCATCCCATTCATAGCTCTGAAAAAATGATGATGATGAAAAGGAGGAGGGGAAGGAGAATGATGATGATGATGATGATGATGTAGAGGAGGAGGAGTAGGAGAATAGTGATGATAATGGTAATGATGATGATGATGATGTATTTTTATATCAGGTGTCATGGCGCTTAGGACGAGAGGACGATCGGGGAACGAATACCAGACTGTCGGCACAAGTCTGGAAGAAGGCATGGTGTGTGAAAGGAATTGCCTTAAAAAGTTCTGTGAAGTTCGTAATGCCAAGAAATTGTGGTTAATTTAAAGGTAAATTATGGAGCCATCGTAATTGGAGTGAAGGCTTGGACAAAACTGTTTCTATACTGCTAAAATGTGGCTGATTTATAGGGGAATGGATGATCAGTCTGAGGCGATGATAGTAGTCACTGAGAGTTGTTTTCAAGACATGTGACCTTGTGATACGATAATGTAGCTTGTATATTACTAACACATGGTTAATTTAAAGGTGAATTACTGAGCCATCTGAAGTGCAGTTATGGCTTATACTGAATTGCCTTTATAGTTTGTAAAGATCTGTGAATTTTATATTGTTGAAATGTATATGTGGTTGATCTAAGAGTGGATTCAGGAGGCAAAAAAAATGCAGTGATGGAGGTGAAGGTGGAATTGGAGTGCAGGAGTTTCCAGTGTGGGTTCTGTGGGCGTCAGTGCTCGTCTCACAGCGAGCTGACCCGCCACATCCCGATTCACACTGGGGAGAGGAATTACCAGTGCCAGGAATGCGGCAAGAAATTCACCCACAAGAACAGCATGAAGAGACATGCGCACCTCCACACGGGGATCAAGGACCACCGGTGCGTTGTGTGCGGGAAACTCTTTAGTGATCGGAGCAATTTGACAGCACATACGAGAGGGCATACTGCCGCTAAGGACTACGAGTGCTTTGAGTGTGGCAAGCAGTTTAAGCAGAAAAGCAACTTGAACAAACACACACTGGTCCACACGGGGATAAAAGCTCACGAATGCGATCTGTGCCACAAACGCTTCGCACAAAAAGGGGACCTGACTCAGCACAAGCTAACGCACTCTGGCATCCGACGCTTTGGGTGCCCTGAGTGTGGTAAGAGATTCACCCACAAGAGCAACCTGACCCAGCACACCCTGATACACAGAGGAGTGAAGAATTTTGAGTGTTTTGAGTGCGGTCGGCGCTTCCGTCAGAAAATTACCCTCACCCAGCACCAACTCTCACACTCTGGCGTCAGGAAGTTTAAATGTGAGGAGTGTGGGAAGTTGTTTCAGAATAAGAGCCATATTAGAAGACACATTGTTACCAAGCATGGTGTGCAGTAGCCTCACGCTGCATTGGTTAGCACTTGTCATTTGTAAGTGGAAGAACTTGAGGTCACTTCTCAGACTGGTCCCATGAAATTTAAGTTGTTTTATTGCCTTTTTTTCCCAGTCATAGCTACAGTAGTTATCCCCAAGCTGAGTGACCCCAATTATTTGTTATTATCAGGTTTCATGTGGAGTAACCTTGATTATAAGCTATTTATCCCAGGCACTGTGTTCAATATCCCTTGGAGGCTATCATGGGGCATTGGTTAGCACTTATAGCACAGAAGGGGCAGAACCAGAGTTTGAATCTTGAGTCAGCCAGAATAGAGAGAGAGATGGAGACAGAGAGAGTTAATTATAGTTGGAATTTGGCTATCCTCATCCCTGTTTATATAAATACTGTACCTGATTATCCAGTAGACATAGCAAATACTATGTACTGTTGGTAGATACAGTAGGTAGATAAATAGGTATAGATGGATATGAAGCACTAGGAGTCCTGAGGGTCGAATCAAACAGGAGTGAGCATTGAGATGTGATGTTAAGGTTGGTAGGTATATTTTTTATTACTCTTAGTAGTCAGGATAATGAAATATGAGCACAGGGCCCATTTTGGTTAGTCTCTCTCTCTCTCTCTTTCTCCTTTTGATGATGATGATGATGGTGATGTTATATTTCTCTCCTATAGCTTGTAAGGACTTTTCTTTTAGTAACTTTTAAAAATGAAATGATTATATTTTGTACTGTATATATAAGCTACAAGAAGGAATATTTGGTAATGTACATACTACCTACTGTAAATACAAAAAC
>JAGKTI010002508.1:0-43041 GCA_018397915.1 Birgus latro
AATTTATATATTAGCATTGTTTTTATTGATCTTAGAAAAGACCAAAGGAGCCTTGCTCTGGGACTTCCTACTCCATATGAACTTGAGGAATATGGGGTAGAATATTGTGGCTTGTAGAGCACAATGATTAGCCATAAATTAGAGGCAGACGAAGCATTTAATTAGTTGGTTTGTGCAAAAAGTAAAGTCTTTTATCCCTGACCATACAGAGCTGTTTTCAGTATGCTCGGAGGTATTAGTAACTGCATGTAAGGCAGTGAAGGAATGTCATCATCATTGTAAGAAACATCCTCTGATTTAAAGCAAGTTGCACATTGCTGAGTAGAAGCCTTACCATCTTTCTAAGACTAGATATAGATGCAAAAATTATTCATTTCAGGCCATATGTCTCGTCTTCTGCTGATGTGAAAATTGCCTTGAAAGTTGGAAATTGACTAATAATGGTGTAGTTTTTTTTCGGTCTTGTGTGTGTGTGTGTGTGTGTGTGTGTGTGTGTGTGTGTGTGTGTTCTTACCTACCTAATTGTTCTTATCTTATTGTATCCTTACGGGAATGAGTCAAGCTCGTATTGTCCCATGTATTAAACCATTTTTATTATGAATATCCTTAATTTTAAGAATAGTTTTGGCACAACTATTTCATTCGGTAGTGCATTCCTCTGATCAGTTACCTTATTTGGGAAACTGAATTTCCCTATGTCTTTATTGCCTCTCGTTTTATGTAGTTTTTTGCAGTGTCCTTTTGCTGATGCTTCCCCATAGGTTATATATTCATTTATGTCTATTTCCTCTTTCCCTAAGATGCATTTACGCATTTACATAGCATAATCATGTTTCCTCATTTCCTTCACTCCTGTAGTGTTGGTAGATTAAATTTTTCTAGTCTTTCTTTGTAGCATAGAACCCTTTAGCTTGGTACCCATTATGTAGCTGCCCCTTGTACTTTTCAGTCTTATCTATGTGTTTTTTTAGATGAAGATTCCAGACTACTGATGTATACTCCAGGGTTGGTCTCATGAATGATGTTATTATCTTTCTCAGCATGTCTTCATTTATATACTGTATGTGAATGCTATTCTTCTATTAGCAAGCAGTGTATACATATTACGTACCTTCTCACTGATGTGGTCAGCTGGAGATAGTCTGTTACTGATAATCACTCCTAGGTTCTTCTCCTTTTCTGATAAGTGTTGGGTTGATCTTCCCAACTTAATCCCAATCTGGTCTTTTCTCCTTCCATCCATGCATCATCCAATCCTATGTCACTCCAAAAGGGGCGTAGGAACCCGGGGCTAGGGAAGTTGGTCTTGACATTTAAGATGAGAGTGACCAGCCTCACTCATCCCTGAGTGGCATTATGTGAGCAGTAAACCCCAAACACCCCATGGATATAAGCCTTTACAGGTTCAATCCAATTGTAGCACCTTAATTACCCACTAAACCACCAGGTGCCATGATTTGGTTATATGGTTACCACCCAGCATAATAAATGGTTTCCTGGTGTACAGGAAACTATTTGGCTTGTCACTCAGTGTAGAGTCACCCATAAGCAGAAGGAAGAGGAAAGAATGAAGATAAGAAAGGCAGAAGAGGGAGTGTACAGTCACCCGTAGACAGAAGATAGAGGAAAGAAAGAAGGAAAGAAAGGCAGAAGAGGAAGGATGGAAGAGAGGAAAGGGCAGACACCCAAAGGAGCACTACACTGATTGAGTGGATGGTGAGCACCCCCACCTATCACAGGTCTTTCTTTTCTCACTTTTACCAAATTTAATTGCATGACACTTGTCCACATTAAATTCCAATTGTCATTTATTGCTACATTCATGAATCTTATTTAATTCTTCTAGCAGCTCTTTGCAAGAATCTGTATTAGTAATTTTCCTTTGTATTTTTGTATCATCCACAAACATATTTAGATAGCTTCCATTTCGAACATTACTGTCTGTGTCATTTATGTATATTAAAAACATAATTGGTGCCAGCACTGAGCCCTGTGGAACTCTGCTAGTCACTTCTCTCCATGATGAGTAATTTCCCCTTATTACTGTTCTCATTTCCCTTTTTCTGAGAAAATCCTGCATCCGACAGTACTGATTGCCTTGGATACCTCCTTGATGATACAGTTTCCATGTAAGTCTTTAGTGCAATACTCTGTCAAATGCTTTCTTGATATCTAAATAAATACCATCCACCCATCCTTCTCTTATCTGTAATGTTTCTGTAACTCTGTCGTAGTAGCTTAATAGATTAGTAACACGTGATTTTCCTTTTCCAAAACCAAACTGCCTTTCTGTTACCTTGCTGTGTTCTTCTAGATGGTTTACCCAAACTTTTCTTATCAGCTTTTCTAGTATCTTACAACACTGGTCAGTGATAATGGTTGGTAGTTGAGTGGAATCTGTCTGTTCCCTTTCTTGAATTTGGGAACAATGTTTGCTTTCTTCCAAATATCAGGTGGTTTACCTCGACCTAAGGATTCCTTGAATATTAGATACAATGGTCTGCTTAACTCTTCTTCACATCTGTGTAGCTCCCAACATGAAATTTCATCAGGAGCATTTGCTTTTCTTTTGTCTAATTTACTTAACTCTTCCTGTACTTCATTTTCTGGTATTTGTGTATCTGGTAGTATGTGTGGGCTTGCATGTTCCATATCGCCTTTTTCAAAATTATTTCTTTTGTAAAAACTGACTGGAAGTTTTTATTTTGTGCATCACAAATATCTTTTTCATGTGTATAGATGATCTCCTCATCTTTAATGGACTGTATTTTATCTTTAACTTTAGTTTTGCTTGAGCTGTAGCTGTAAAATTGCTTAGGTTGATTACTGCTTTTATTTAATGTCTTCCTCAAACTGTCTCTGAGCATTCCTCCTTAGCCTTGTATAATCATTTCTTCCCTGTTTATAGTTGTTATATGCCCGCTCACTGTTGTGTCTTCTGTATCTGTTCCACAGCAAAACTCTTTTTTCTTTTTGATTTTTTACATTTTTTATTAAACCATTTCTGTATTTTCATTTCTGTTTCTTTGTGCTGAGGGATGTAATTTTGGTCTCCTATTTCATAAGAGATCACAGAATTTTCTATATACAGCTTAAAGTTTAAATCTTGTCCTCTAAGCTCCTTTTCCCAATCTGTTTCTAAGAAGTACTTCTTCAGGTCATGATAGTTGCCCTTGTTGTAGTTTAGACTTTTTGTAACTCTCATTTCTGGACTCGTCATGGGCAATCCTGTAGTTACAGTTTAATGCTGGTACTGCATGGTCACTTTTGCCGAATGGAGGGTGATAATTATATTGTCAATTTCATTTTCTTGCCTAGTAAATATAAGATCTAGCACTGATGGATCATGAAGTCTTCTTTTTCTGGGGTTTTCTTTACATGCTATGTTACAAAAAACTCCTGCACAAGATCCAGGAGCTTTTGATCCCAACAGTTTTCATGGCTTTTTACATGTAGAGTATTCCAATTTACATTTGTATTAAAATCTCCATTTAATAGAATTCTTTCAGATTTCTCTTCCATTCTATGTAGTATTGCTCGTAGACTCTGAATTGTACTTTCTGCCAGGTCTTCCTATTTGCCTCTTTCCCAAGTGTTTGTTTTGGGTGGCATGTGTAAATTTGTCACAGTTAATTTCCATTCAGATGTGTTAATCTCCAATGCAATCAGTTCTACTTGTGAGGGTATATCTAGTTTTTTTTCTTTGACTTGTAGATTTTTCTGTGTTAAAATTATAATTCCTTCTCCATTCGTAAATTTCTGTCACTTCTTCGTATATTATATTCCTCTAAGTTTAGGGTATTGTTTGTTATCTTTGAGGTCAATTTTGTTCCAGTTAGGGAAATAATATGTGGTTCCTTGTCTTTGGTATAGTCTTCTAGCTCTAATAATTTAGACACCATTCCATCCACATTTTAAGTACATCAGCTTAATCATCTTGTAGTAGTAATAGTAATAGCTGTTCCCTAGGCAATCAGGCCGAACAGCCCCGAGTCCCTAAGGAAGGCCATGGCTGAGACTGGGCTTTCTCACAGAGCTATGAAGGAGTGTATATTGTGTTGTTGGCGTAGGTGATTGTGTACAGCGCAGTCTTCCATAATTTGCTTAACCACTTAAAACCGCGGGTCGTCATTGTGTTGTTGGCATAGGTGATTGTGTACAGTGCAGTCTTCCATAATTTCCTTAACCACTTAACCACGGGTCGTCACTCTTGTGATGGTCGGTGGCAATGGATCAAACCTACTGGTAAATAAATTATTAGTGTTTCTAGTGATAATATCAGGCATTGGTATTCATATTACTGGCTGTTGGAACGTGTAAATTGGAGACTTCTTTACCCAGCTTCAGAAGTCTCCACAAGTCATACGGTAATCGACATCTCAAGAGAAAACAGAAGGTATGTGCCATGTGCATATTTAATTATAATACTCTAGGACTAAAAACTGATTTTTGGCAAATATTTTTTAAAAGTGAGTCGGAGCGTGAATTACCCCCGCGGTAAGGGCAAGCACCGCCTCCATCAACCCCACGGTTAAGGGGTTAATAGTATGGGGTGCTGTGTTACATTTTTGACAGGCATCAGCAACAGAGTCCTCCATCCTTTTCTGGTAACCTAAAAAGGCTGGATGATGCCTGCATCTCAGCCTAGCCAGGTGAACCCTGTCCTCACGAGGGAGATAGGATTCAGATGGCCGTGCATGCAGCTGTGTGTTGTTTAAGTGACTGAATGGAGCGGCGAGTGATTTGAGTATGGATATGCTTTTGGAAACTGAGTGAAAGATGACAGTATTTGTGTGTGATATCGCGTGCTGGGTGTTGTTTTGATTTTCCTTGGTATGTGGATGTGCTGCCATGTACAGTAGTGTAGTGGATGTTGTGGGTTTGTGGAGGCTGCATCGAGAATTTGGGTGCCTCTCATGTGTAGGGGGTCCTTGACTTTGAGGACTTGGGTTTTTGATGTAGGTGGTCTGTGAGTGTAGTAGCTGTGCATCCTGTGATTATTTTTAGGGCCTTGTTCTGTATGGTCTGTAGAGTGTTGTATTGTGTTTTAGTGAGGTTAGGAGCCCAAGCAGGGCTTGCATGATTCATCACTAAACGTATATATTGTTTGTAAACTGTGGTGGTGGTTTCTTTGTTTTGTCCAAATGTTGTATGGGCAAATGACCTTAAAGCATTGAATCGTAGTGTTATTTTATTTTTAATATTTGTGATGTGTTCTTTAAATGACTGATGTATCATATGTTACACCAAGGATTTTGGGTGTATATGTGTTTGGTAGGGGAGTGTTGTTTATGGTGAGGTGTGGAATGTGACTGTGTTCTGCTGTCCAGTTTGTGAGAAGGGTCACTGTATATTTGGCTGGGGCTATTTTGAGCCTGTTTGTGGTGAACCATTCATGTTGTGTGTTGACATAAGGTTGGAAGATGTGTGCAGCTGTGTTTGCATTTTGGGTGTGTACATGTAAGTGTTATGTCATCTGCATAGGAAGCTAAATGTATCTTTGATGTGTGGGGTGTGGGTATGTCGTGCAGGTATAGGTTAAAGAGTGCAGGGGACAAAGCAGATCCTTGGGGGACACCTTTTGTGAAGTTTGTGATGTTCGAAGTCTAACTGGCAAATGTTACGTGTGCACATCTGCCTGCTAAGTAGTTTGCCAGCCATCTTTTTGTGTTATTGTGCATGTTTGTGTTGAATATTTTGTTTGTGAGGTTGTGACATGGGATGGCATCAAAAGCTTTGCTAATGTTTAGTGTGACTAAGAGTGTTCTGTGTGGTGGCCTAGCTGAATTCATGCCTTCAAAAACTCTCTGTGTAAGGTCTGTAAGAAGAGTGTTTGTGGAGTGTAGTGGCCTAAAATCATGTTGTGATGGGGCTAGGGGGATGTGAGGTGTGACTAGTTGTAGTATCAGTCATTCAGTGACTTTAGAGGGGGTGCAGAGGAGTGTGATGGGGCAGTGTGAGGAAGGTAACGTGGGGTCTTTGTTGGGTTTAGGGATAGTGATGATAATGTATGCTTCCAGATGTTGGGTATTATGTCGTAGTTTGATATGTTGGTGACTGCTTGTATGCGTGTCCAAGGTGTTTAACCCGCTCTGTCCCCCCGACGTACGATGCACGTCACAATTTTTTTTCATGCTGAGACCCACCGACGTGCATCGTACGTCGGTCAGTTGCAAGGCCCACCATTTGCACATTTTTCAAGATTCGCGGGTGATTTTTGGTAGGCAGATGTGGGAGACCTTCCTCTACCCCCAGCCAGGTGGCAACACTGCCTGGCCCTGTTCCCCCCCCCCCCCCCACCACCACCACCCCACCCGAATCGGGGAGTGCGCCATTTTCTCGCAACTCCCCTGTTAGCATTGACCTGGCCAGTAAAGACACGTAGCACAATGGTCTCTCTGACAACGAAATTCAAGGCAAAAGTGATTCCTGATTTGAAGGACAAAGATTACATGGCACTAGTAATGAACAGAAGTAATGAGAAGGTAACCACCAAGGTAGGTGCAATTTGTTGATGTTTTTGATGAGGAAACAACGCTTATATCGCCTATATTATTGTGTGATACCAACTTGAATATATCGAAGTGAAGCTTGGACCCTGTTGGAGGGACAAAAGTCAAGAGTGAAAGCAGTGGAAATGAGTTATTTGAAAGGAGCATGTGGAATCACATGGAGAGACAGACTGACAAATGAGGAAGTGAAGGAGCGTTGTGGCATGGATGCGTATGTGATAGGAAGTGTTAGGAAGAACACAGTAAGGTGGTTTGGCCATGTGGAGAGGATGGAGAGTGAGAGACTGACGAGGAGAGTGTATGTGAGTGAGGTGGAGGGGGGGAGAGGGAGGGGGAGACCAAGGATGAGATGGAGGGATGGAGTGGAGAGGTATATGAGAGAGGGGGGTGTGAGCTGGGAGCAGGGCTGTGAAATGGTGGGGGACAGAGCAACATGGAGGTGATTTGTTTGTGGCCACCCCTTACGAGATTAAGGTGTCTGGGAATAGATAGATAGATTATTGTGTGAAAAGCAATATACTCTTGTACTACATAAAAATTCGTACTAAATAAATAAATATCTACGAGGCTGTGTGGTTTTGGTCAAGTTTCCCTCGCTTAGGGAGCGTCTTTTATGGAGCACGATGTAATAAAAAACAGTAGCCAGGTGAGGGATCCCTTACTTGTTTAGGATATTTTTCACTTCAGGTGAGCGCTTTCTCGCTGAATTTTCGATGTTTTTCACCAAAACCGAATGCTTGAGCTAAAAAAGACAAGTTGAAAATCGTTCGGGCTCTGAGGATGGGTTGGGTAAAAAGCGGTCGGGACTGGGCGGGTTAAGGTGATTGTTGCTTATGTTGCCTGGTCCACAGGCAGATGAGTGCTTAAGGTTGCTAATGATGTGCTTCATCTGGTTGTAAGTGAAAGGTGTGTAATCTGGGTCTGTGGGGAACTGTCTCTTATGTCAGATGATATGTCTGTCGTCGCGATAGGAGTTCAGATGTCTGACATGTGAAAAGTGATTGATGAGAGTGTTTGCTTGTTGTTTGTTTGAAGGTATGGTGTCTGTTGTTGTGATGGCAGTGTGTGATTGTGTACTGTTGCTGTTGGAGAGTGTGATGCTGTTTAGTGTTTTGTAGAGTTTTGTGGTCAAGTGTTTGGAGATACTGTAATTATTCCTGTTGAGTGTTTGCTTTCTGGTATTTTATTGTTTATTTGAGTGTTGAGTTCTTGTATTTGTTGTACGGTGTCTTGTGTATGGGGTGTTGGGTAGTGTCGTAATGTGTCCCGTTGACTGATAAGATATTGAATTTCTGGTGTGAAGTTGGGATTGTGTCTCTTTCTGTTGTCTCTAGGGATGTGTCTTTTGTCTGCATTTTGTATATGGTAAAACCTCGATATAACAGATTTCAGTAGACCGGAATTCGCTTTTATCGGACTCGAGGAGCTACTGGACTAAACTCCAATATATCGGAAAAAGTCCGATAAAGCCAGAAAGCAGTCCGGACTGCTTGACAACTTCAGTTATGTTCACCACAATAAGACAAGTAAAAGACATGTTTTTCAGTGCACAGTACAGTATTATTATACCATTTAATTAATGTAGTGAAGGTATAACACAGTACAATACTGCAGTGGTGGTGAAAACCACCAGTGCAATCCGGACTAATGTCTGATATATCGGAAAAAGTCCGGATTAGCAGGGGTAAGTCTGGATGTCGGTTTTATCGGAATTTCACATATTTCGGACTGACCTGAGCCCCAATTAGTCCGTTATAGTGAGGTCTTACTGTAATTGTATTGAAAGTGTGCACAGCGGTGTTGATGTATGTGATAGATGTGCTGTTTAATGTTTCGAAATGTTGTTCTGTTTCAGTTGTGAAGGACTCCCAGTTGGCTCTTTTATAATTAGTGTATGTGTGTCTGTGGCCAGCTGGGGTGATTCTGGTTTAGGTAGTGATGATGACTGGGAGGTGATTAGATCCAAGGGTTTTGACCACTCTCCAGGATGTTGTGGGGGCAAGGTTTGGGGAGCAAAAGGTGATGTCTGGGGATGATGGGAGGAAGAGGGCTTGGTGTGGGATATGGGTATGTTGATGGAGATTATTCAGTATGGAAAGATGATCTGTTTGGAATTGTAGTACCAGCCTTCTGTCCGTCTCAGGGTTGTTGACATGCCAGGCCGATGCCTTGGCATTGAAATTACCACCCAGGATGATGTTGGGTATGTATGTGATGTGGTGTATTTGTGGAGAGTAATTGTGTGGTACTTTGGGGGACGATTTTGGGGGAAATGTAAGTGTTGGCGATTGTTATATGTGATTTGTTTCAAGTGCATATTTTAATTGATTGTATTTCTGTTGTGATGTCATGTGGGATGAGAAGTGACTTTGTGTGTGTACTGGTATCTGCAAAGTTGATGGATTTGTGTACCAGGGTGATAAGTCCACTGCCACTGCTGTCGGCCCAGTCTTGTCGAATGGTGGTGAATTTATGAAATGTAGATGTTTTTGTTCTGTGTAGTTTTGTTTCTTGTAAGATGGCAATGTGTATGTTTTGTTGTTTGATGAATTGTGTGAGTTCTTGTTTTTTGGTGATTATGCCATCAATGTTTAATTGAAGGATGTTTGTGTGTGTGCGATGTATGTTGGCTGGTGCAGCAGGGGGGGGTGAGGTGGTGGTGTGGGTGGAGGGGAAGTGGTAGGAGATGGTTGTTATGGAGGTAAGGATTGGGGTGGATTAGGATGGGGTGGAATGGGAGGAGTTGAGGGATTGGATGGTGTGGGAAGGATCGGTGGGTTTGGCTGAGGAGGTGTGGAGGAAGTAGGAGTAGGGTTGGTGGGGGGGTTAGTGGGTGGGGGGAAGGAGCATAAGGAGCTGGTCCAGGTGTTTTTGTAATGTTTTCTGGATGCAAGTGTTGCGCAGGTGTAGTGAGTCCAGTTCTCGCAGGAATTGCACTGAACTGAACCCTTTGTCTGTTGGCTTGACATGATAGATTTTGGGCATGTCAGACATATGTATTTGTTGGTTGGTCCTGGATTGCTCTCAATGTCCCCGGCTAGAAGACTTCGTCGAGAAATGACCACAAGGGAGTCATTTCTCACTAGAAAAAACGTTGTTGTTGTATGTGTTGTGCTGAGAGGTGTGGTACTTGCCCGGGCAAGTGAAGCCACTCCCAGGTTCTCAGGCCCTGTGAGGGGTTGAGGGGGTTTGCGGTGGTTTGGCCTCCATGCTGTCCTCCTCTTCTGCTTTGACAGCCCCTGGGGGGTAGACCCACAGTGAAGATGCCACCGTTGCAGGTCCTTATCATCTTGTTAACATACTTGTCATAAGTTAAGTGTACTATCTTCCTCCTTTTTATTCCCTGTTGGTTATGTACCACTTTCATACCTGCAGTCCAGTTACTTTGTAAAAAAAATTTACTCTTCTCTTCCTCTGATCTTCCCTCGTTCTTTGTTTTTGCCTCCTCCCTCTTCTCTTTTAGTATTCTCAGTTCCTTTTGAGTTAGGCATCTTTTTATCCATACATTTTTAAATTCCTCTTTTTCTATGAGTTTGTTAGCATTTTTTAATATTTCCTCCACAGTGTTCACACTCTGGAAGGTTGCTTTCAGGGGCTTTGACTTATTGCTCTCATATTTCCCTAGCCTTTTGTGTTCCTCTATGTCTTTATTACAGTTTTCCTCTGATACATCCTTCAATATGCTCATTATATTTGCCATCTCCTTTTTGTTTGTTGAAATTGTTTTTTTTTATTTCTTTCTTTTCTATACCAGTGATGACTATAGATTTGTTGATAACTGCTGAATGTTTGATCAATTTTGGGTGTTTTCGGATTATTTTTTTCACTTCCTTTCTAATGCTTTTTGTCTTCGACTCTTGTTTCTAAGTCTTTCTTTACTTTCACCATTTCAGCATATGTAGTTTCCACATCATCTCTGTAACTTTGCATTACTTCTTTCACCTCAGTTTTCTTCTCTTCAGTGTCAATGCTTTGGTCTATCAGACTGCTTGCTTGCCTAATTGTCTCTATCATTTCTGAACTCCTCCGTCATACTCTCAGGGTTGACAACTCTACTTGCCATTTCACTAACCTTCCTTTTAAGTAAACCCACCTCAACTGATAGCTCATCTATTGTTGTATCTTTCTTGTTTAATTCCTTTACTTATTTTTCCAGTTTCCTCTTTCTGCATGCACAGTTGCATCTTAATTTAATCCATGTCACTCTGAAATGCCTTCTCCAGTTTGTACACCCTCCCTTCTAGTTTGTTATATGTTTCCATTTCAACCAGTTCTCGGTAGAACTCATTATCTTGTATTCTACCCTTATCCCGTTACTTAACTCCTTCCATACTCGCTTTAAAGATGGTGATCATCTTGTGGTATTACTGAGAAAAAAACTTCTTACAAGTATGCATCACCTTGGTACTTGCCTGAGGTAGACGAGACGCCTTGAAGCTTGATCAGCGCATTCCTGTACAAATTGGCTGTATTCTGTTATTTGGACAACACTTTTGCTTAAACTTGCTCTACTATATTAGAACTCCATTTAGTTTAACCTAGTACAGAGCTTGACTCATATAAAGATACTATTTAGGTATGGCCAGTTGTGGCCAAGGGTGGCCAGTGCAGAGCGAGGAGACAGATGTGTTGACTCTGATGCTGTCTGTATGTGTGTGTGTGTGTGTGTGTGTGTGTATTTTTTCCTAGTTGTAGTGATAAACTGATGTTGTTCTGTATCCACCTGTTTTGAACGCATATGCACTTTCCTCAAATCATATCCATTTCTAAATTTATCCCATTATCTATTCCTCTGCTTGGAAAATTAAACTTTTTTTTTTTTTACACTTCATTAAGACATGCACTCTTTTTCAGTTTGTATCCATGTGCTCATGTCCTCCCGTCACCTTTCACTAAAAAGATTCTCTCTTCCATTTTTGCAAGCCTCTAACTCTTTTATGCATTTTAGTAATCTCTGTCTGTCTGTCTGTCAGTCTATCTCTGTCTCTCTCTCTCTCTCTCCTTAGAGAACAGTTGATCATCTTGTGATAATTTTTTTTTTCTCACAAAGTTCACAGACAACACTGGTGAGGGATATTGACACAAAAAAGCTTATTGTCTGTATTTCATCCTTTGTAAATTGGCACTGTTTTTGCTCTTTTCTAGGGTATTAGTATTCTCCTTTGCCCATTCAACATTTAGTAACATCATTAATTAGCCACATCATTTGATACATAAGTTCATTCAGAATCCATCAAACCATCCAGTCTGGTCTCATTTCCATTCTTTTCATCCAAGTCCTTATCATCTGTAACATCCCATTCCCCATCAGAACTATCTTAGACAGTTGCTTGGCCCTCTTTCATCATCAGGCCCTCCAAATAATCTTTCATTACATATAGTGACTGGAGCTTATCATTCATTATTTCACTCATTTCTCCTTGTTTCTCAAATAGTGTTTCCCCATTGCCGAGTCTTATTACGGTGCCTGTTATTTTCAGTTTGAAATTAACAAACCTGTAGAACATTTTTTTTTTTCTGTTACTATATAATTCTCATATTCAATGTCTTCCTTCACTCATATATTTTTCATAGTCATTTCTTGCCTCCATATATGAATTCTGTGCTCTTTTACTACAGACGACCCCCAGTTTATGAATGATGACGCAACAAAAATTCACTTTAACGAAGGACAAGTTTTACTACCATTTGCTCACGTAACGTATGCCAAATTCCCTTTAACCTGCCGAGTCCCGACCGGTTTTTTACCCAGCCTACCCCCAGGACCCGACCGATTTTCGACTTTTTGTTTTTTGGATGAAACCTTTGCTTTTGGTGAGAAACATCGAAAATTCATAGTGAAATCGCGATCCTGAGGTAAAAAAATGTTGATGCAGGTGTCACTCAACCTTACGTTTTCCTCCTTTTTTAGGGTACCTGGCTAAGGAAAACGAACTATGGAAGGGTTAACTAATTCAAGCCACTTTAAATTACGTATTTATTTCATTTATTTGGTACGAATTTATGTGTAGTACAAGTCTATATTGGTTTTCACACAATAATATAGGCATTTATAAGCGTTGTTCACTCACCCAAAACCCCAGTATATGGCACCTTCCTTTACGACATTACCACCTCATCACCTCTGTTTGTTTGTACCTCTAGCTTCTTTGTTTCTCTGTCCTCCACCTCAGGAATCACTTTCACCATGAATTTTGTCACTGGAGAGACCATGTGGCAACATACCTTTACTGGCTAGGTTACTGCTAACAGGTGAATTGCCTAGTGTGGGGGGAGGGGGGGTTGGGAGGGGCCAGGCAGTATCCCCACTTGACAGCAGGTAGAGGAAGATCTCCCACATATGCCTACCAAAAATCACTTGCGAATGTTGAAAAATGTGCACACAATGGGCCTTGCAATTGTATGACGTACGATGCACGTCGTTGGGTCTGTCCACGGAAAAAAGTAGTGACGTGCATCGTACGTTGTTGGGACTCGGCGGGTTAATGAATTTTTTGCCTTGGGCAATTTTAAACTGAGCGTGCTCTCAGTCAGCTGATTCCACCACAGTGCCACTAACAGAGAATATGTGCACCATTCACTGTCACCCTACCATCCAAAACAGTACAGTACCTCATTACCACACGTGGAACATTTGTTTTGCCATCATGCCGCCCAAACACCCTGTAACAAGCTCTAGCAAACAAGTCACCAAGTCTGCCAGGAAGAGCCTTACTCTTGAGATGAAATTAGACATAATAAGAAGATATGAGAGCAGTGAGAAGACAAACAACATAGCTCAACACTATGGCCTGGCTCCATCGACGGTCTCTACAATTTTGAAATTGGCAGAGGCTATCACGAAGATGGGAAAATACATCGTCTCCGCAAGCTAAAAGGACCACCCAAGCTTGTGACCCAGCACTGGAGTCATAAAACACAAATATTGATTCAGATGGAGCAAGAATGGGGGTAATGTGGGTGGATGGGGGAAAAATCGGGGTCCTGGAACCAAACTCTATTTAACCAATGTCTAACCCATGGGTTCGCATAGCGAAATATCGCTTAGTGAACACTTTTTCAGGAACATAGCCCGTTTGCAAAGTGGTGGCCTCCTGTATATCTTTTCAATATCTTATGCCATGCTTTTTTTTTTAAAGCACTAAAAGCATTCTTACATTGACTATTAAGCCATTCCATTCTTACAGTAAAATTTTGGGACATCAGCAGATGCCTTCTTTGTATATTTTCATTAAAATTTCATACTTTTTTTTAAAACAATTTCTGTCATATCCATTCCACTCCAAACTATCATTTCATTGTATTTCATTTATAATCCATTCCACTCCAAACTATCATTTCATTGTATTTCATTTATAAAGGCTCCAGCATGCTTGTATGCGTCAGCCTTGGTCTCATAATGGCAGCACTCCATGCTGCTTGATCTCTAGCAGCCTCCCTGTTCACTCTCTTATCCCTGAAGTCATATGCTTTGACCTTGTCCCAGGTTTTTTTCAGTCTACCTCCTGCAGCTCTACCCCCAATGTTCACACTTCTTACTTTCTGCACCCAGTTGTCATCCCCATCCATTCCACATACCCAAACCATCTCAGAACCTTTCCTCATCACAGCACCAATACATTCCAGTTCCATCCTTCCTCTCAACTCTTCCATTATAAACCAAACCCCCCCAGGCCTCTCATTCGAGGATGTACTGCACATCCACCTCATCATGGTCATTTCTGTACGTTTGAGCCTGCAAATACAGTATACTCTTCCCTGGCTGCCCAGGTCTCACTGCCATACAGAATTACACTCCTAACACATGCCACATAAAAAGATCCCCTAGCATGGGGGGAGAGCCCTCTCAGTGTCAAGAGAGACAACAGCTCCCTGAACTTCTTTCAGCCATGCCTCACTATAGCCAGAGAGCTAGCTCCATCCCCACCTTCAGCACATAACATGTCTCCCAAGTAATAAAACTCTTCCAAACACTCAAGAGATTAAAAAATAAGATTAATCTTTTCACACCTGGCAAGCTTCACATGCTGTCCCCGACACACTGCACACATTGAATCAGCATTATTCCACAGTCTACCTCTAATACCACATACATCTCATAAGCACCAACTTATCACAAACACTGCACAAGATGGAACTACTTCCCATGCCCTTGTGGCAAACCACACATGGCCACTCTCCCTCTTCTTTGATAGTACAGCCACAAACCTTAGATACCATCACCTTTGTTTTATCTGCATTTTTTCAAGCCCTTATGCGCCATACCATCTCTCCTCTTTCTAAATCTTTCCTCCACCTCCCTTTCATTCTCTGCAATCAACACCAAGTCCTTGGCATACAACATCTCCCATAGGAATCCATTTCTGAAGTCACATATGAGGGCTTCAGGCACCATGATAAGCAACTAGGAGCTCAATACTGAGCCCTGATGCACACCAACAGTCTCAGGAAACTTATCATTCAAATCTCCACTCAACTTCATCTGGGTGCGAGCACCCACATACAGAGCCATAAGCACTCTAATGAGTCACCCCTCAATCCCAAGCTTCACCACCTCCAAATCAACAAAAACAAAGTACAGATCCCTTTTCTTTCCTATATATTTTTCCAGAAGCTGCCAAACAATGATTATGACATCAGTGGTCACTTTGCCTGGCATAAACTCAAACTGCATCTCATCAGTATTCACTCCTTCTCTTTTCATCCATCCATCATCCAATCCCACGTTTCCCCATTTTTAGTGTAGGAGCCCGGGGTTAGGCAGGTTGGTCCTGACAATTAAGATGAGAGTGACCAGCCTTACTCATCCCTGAGTGGCATTACATGAGCAATAAACCCCAACCACCCCTTGGATATAAACCTACACAGGCTTAATCCTACTGGAGCACCTTAATTACCCACTAAACCCCCAGGCACCATAATTTGGTTATACGGTTACCACCCAGCATAGTAAATGGTTTCCTGGGATACATCTGGCTTGTCTGTCAGTGTAGAGTCACCCATAGGCAGAAGGAATGGGAAAGAATGAAGGAAAGAAAGACAGAAGAGGGAGGAAGGATGAGAGGAAAGGGCAGACACTCAAAGCAGCACTACTTTGAGTGAGAGGATGGTGAGCGTCCCCACCTACCTACATTTAGAACTCTCTCCATTACCTTCATATCTGGTCCAAAAGTTTTATACCTCAATCATTTCCTTTTTCCAGGACATCATCCTTTCCCTTGTACACTAAACATTTATAGTCACACTCTTCAGCCAATCATCTGGGACAACGTTTTCGTTTTCGTATTTGAAGACTCCAACATGCTTGCATGCGTCGGCCTTGGTCACCTAATGGCGGCTCTCCACACTGCTCGATCCCTGGCAGCCTCTCTGTTCAGTCCTTTAACCCTTAAGTCACACTTAATGACCTCGTCCCATGTCTTTCTCGGTCTACCCTTCCAAACCCGTCCCCCAGTGTTAACACCTCTCACCCTCTGTACCCAGTTATCATCCCCCATCCTCTCCACATGTCCAAACCACCTCAGCCTACCTCTCCTCATCACAACACCAATACACTCCAGTCCCATCCTACCTCTCAACTCTTCTATCGTAAACCCAGCCCCCCCAGGCCTTGCACGCAGGGACGCACTGCACATCCACCTAATCATTGTCATTTCTGTACGTTTAAACCTGCGAATATCTTCTTCCTTTACTGCCCAGGTCTCACTACCATACAGCATCACACTCCTAACACATGCTGCATACAAAGACCCCTTAGCACGTAAGGAGAGTCCTCTCAATGTCAGGAGAGGCAACAGCTCCCTGAACTTCTTCCAACCACTTCTCACTCTAGCAACCGAGCTAACTCCAGCCCCACCTCCGGCACATAACATGTCTCCCAAATAACAAAACTCCTCCACACACTCAAGAGACTCACCTGCAAGTTCAACCCTCTCATGCCTAACAATCTCTGCCTGCTCTCCCCGACACACCGCACACATGAAATCAGCATTATCTCGCAGTCTACCTCTAATACCACTACATCTCTTGTGCACCCACTTATCACAAACACTGCACAAGATGGAATTACTTCCCACACCCATGTGGCAAACTGCACATGGCCACTCTCCCTCTCCTCTGATTGTACCGCCACCAACCCTAGATATCATCACTTTTGTTTTATCTGCATTTACCCTTAAGCCCTTGTGCCCCATACCATCTCTCCACTTCTTAAATCTTTCCTCAGCCTCCCCTTCATTCTCAGCAATCAACACCAAATCATCAGCATACAACATCTCCCATGGGAGTCCCTCTCTGAAGTCACGTGAGAGGGCTTCAAGCACCATGATAAACAACAAGGGACTCAAAACTGACCCCTGATGCACACCAACATTCACGGGAAACTCATCACTCAAAGCTCCATTCACCCTTACCTGAGTGTGAGCACCCACGTACATGGCCATAACCACCCTAACCAGCCACTCTTCCAACCCTAGCTTTCTCATTGCCCACTTCACCACCTCTCTAGGGACTCTGTCAAAGGCCTTTTCCAAATCAACAAAAACAAAATACAATTCCCTTTTCTTGCCAATATATTTTTCCTGAAGCTGTCGAACAATGAATATGGCATCAGTGGTCCCCCTGCCTGGCATAAACCCAAACTGCATCTCATCGATATTCACTCTTTCTCTAATCATACCTTCTAGAACTCTCTCCATTACTTTCATTATCTGATCTAAGAGCTTTATACCTCTGTAATTTCCCCTTTCCAGGGCATCACCCTTCCCTTTGTACACATTTACAATTACACTCTTCAGCCAATCATCTGGGACAACACACTCATATATAATCATATTTATCAGGTCAGTGACTAACCTCACCCCAATATCTCCTGAGGCCTTCAACATTTCGGCAGTCAACCCAGACACACCTGCCGCCTTCCCCACCCGCATCCTGCCTATTGCCTGACACACAGTAGCAGTGTCAGTCAAAGGCCAAGGACCAAACACTGGATCAGTGGGCTCCAAACCTTCTCTATCCCAATCAAACTCCTCATTCAACAACCGGCTATAATGCTCTCTCCATGCATCTTTAATATCCTCACTGTTCACCACTACCCTTCCATCATCATTCTTCACACACTGCTCACCTACAATGTCCTGATTATCCCTCTTCACCTGATTTGCCACCCTAAAAATCATATTTTTCCTTTCTCCATGATTTAGATTATCAAGTAAAAGTCTCTGTGACTCAGACTTCACCCTGTATACCTCTCTTCTAGCCCTGCGCTTGGCAGCCAAGTACTCCTCCCTGTTACCACCCCTCTGCCATTCCCGGAAAAGCCTTCTCTTCTCCTTAACTGCGGCTTCTACACCCTCATCCCACCACCAAGTTACTTTATGTCTTGGTGGGCCTCTTGTCCAACCGCATATTGCATCGGTAACTCTCAAGAGGTTGTTCTTAAGGGCTCTATACTGTTCATTAACGCCTCTATCTACGGCTTCCTGTTCAGCCACCACTCTCCTCATCTCACTATAAAAGGCATCCCTTACTGATTCGTTTCCCAGCTTCCATATTTTCCTCCTAGGTACATATGTCCTCCTTCTCATCACTCGATCCTTAAGCACCATGTCACAAATCAACAGTTTGTGCTGCTGCACACACTCCTCGCTTCCTATAACTTTAACATCCCTCACTAATCTCCTATCAACCTTCCTGACCAGAAAATAATCTATCTGACTACTATTTCCCCCGGACTCGTATGTAATCATCCGGCTGATTCTTTTTCTAAAATGTGTGTTGCACACAATCATGTCCATAGCCTCCCCAAACTCGAGTATTCTTTCCCCTTCCGCATTCCTCACACCATATGCACATCCTCCATGGACTCCTTCATAACCTTGAGCTGCTTCACCCACATGACCATTTAAATCCCCTCCCAGAACCACTACCTCATCATCACCCATACCACTCACTACACGTATTAAATCATCCCAAAATCTATCCTTCTCTGCGTCATCCAATCCTACCTGTGGAGCATATGCCGATAGAACTGAAATCATTTTCTGCCCGATCAAAATTTTCACAAATATCCTATCACTTACTCTCATAACATTCATGACATATTCCACCCATTTCTCTGCAACCAACACACCCACACCCCCATATCCGTCAGTTCCCCCCTGCCAAAACATCTTGTAGTAGCAATCCTTCCCAACAATCTTTCTGGCTGATCCACCTCTGTACTGGACTTCTTGCAAACATGCCACATCCACCCACCTCTTACTGAATGCCTCAACGACTTCCCCTGCTCTTCCTCTCAAACTTCCCACATTCCACGAACCCACCCTAAACCCCCTGGGTGATTTGCTGTCCTTAGGCTTGCTTTGGTGCTTGTTTTTGTAGTTCATAGTCGGTGAGATAAAGGGGGATAAACATTCCAAAGGCCCGATCCATTGCACAGACACAGGTTCAGGCAATGGATCTGGGACCCTTAGCCCTCCAGCTTACCAGTGGCTGTGGTAGTGGCCTCGGGGCACACACCCTCCAAGCGCGGCTTGGCACTGCAACTGGCCCGGCATTGTACACCCACTGATAGGGCAGCCTCCTGGGGTGCTACTCCCAGGTTCGGGCCCCTCTCTATTGAGCGGAAGTGACAGCCTGGGAACCGCAATGCCCTGTACCCTCTAGCACAGGTTCGAGCCCCATCTCGCCCCGGACCCATGATCTATGCCGGCGGAACCCCAGTCAAGCCTCCCCCCAAAGTCCGCCTCTAGGTAGCGGGGGCAGAGCTTTCTGGCCGCATGCCCTTGCTGGCATCAACCCCTGTAATGTAGTGGGATACGTTGTATAATATGTAAAGCGCATGTGGTGTAGTGCATAGGATAGTTAGAGGAAATGTTTGGGAGAGTATGATGGTCTACTCTCCATGTTACTGTCACACTGAAAAGGTCAGCAAAGGGGGATGGTTAGGTAGCTAGTGAAACAGGAGCTCCAGCTCTCCCTATCACCAGCATTCCCATTCCCCTTGGGAGTACTACCCTGTTCGGCCCGTGCTACAGCCTCCTCCTTATAAGACACATATATAATCGTATTTATCAAATCAGTAACTAAACCCACTCCTTTATCTCCTGAGGCCTTCAGCATTTCAGCAGTCAACCAAGACACACCTGCTGCCTTCCCCAGCTGCATCCTGCCTATTGCTCTGCCCACAGTATCAGTGTCAGTCAAAGGCCAAGGGTCAGACACTGGATCCGCTGACACCAAACCTTCCCAGTGCCGGTCAAACTCCTCATTGAGCAACCGGTCATAATACAGTACTGTACTTTCTCCAGGCTTATTTCATATCCTCACTGTTCACCCGCACTGTTCACTGCTACCTTTCCTTCATCATTCTTCACACACTACTTACCTACGGTATCTCTTTTTTCCCTCATCATTTGATTTGCCATCTTAAATGTCATATTCTTCCATTCAGTACTACTTGGGTTATCCAGTAAAAGTGTCTGAGACTCAGATTTTCCCTTGTATACCTCTTTTCTAGCCTTACACTTGGCAGACAAGTATTCCTCTTTGCTACCACACCTTTCCCATTTCTGGAAAAGCCTTCTTTCCTCCTTAACTGCAGCTTCCATACCCTCATCGCACCATCATGTTACCTTATGTCTTGGAGGGGATCCCTTGTCCATCCACACACTGAATCAGTAACTCTCATTCATTAACACTTCCATCAGCAGCTTTCTGTTCAGCTACCACTCTGCTTATTTTGGTATAGAAGGCATCCTTTACTGTTTACTCTGTTTTGAAAATAGTCTTAAGGAGTCAAAGTCTGCTTTACCATAGTTATCAGATATGTTTATATGAAGCTACAGAATGTGGTGAATGTTTTTGACATATCAGATAGAGCCAGGATTTCGGGGGCTTGAATGGTGAGTGAATGAAAGTGTGGCCCATTGGATTGAACAAACTGTCTGGATTGCTACTTCTCACCTTGCCCTAGGGTGGGAAAGGAGGTCCGGATGATGATGATGATGAAATTTATTTTGTTTATGCATTTCATCTTTCACTCCCACTCCTCCCTCCAGCACCTCCATCTCACTGGCCAATTGGTCACTGAGGTGAAAAACACTGGTACTTTGTGTAACACACATCTTAGGGAAATTTTATGAGTATCATGTCCAGCATCAAAGTATATCATCCCTTCAAATTCTTGTATTTTTGATAAAATGGTGAGTTTGCTTATACAGTGCATCCTCGTTATGCGATATGGGTGCATCAAGTGAAGACCTATTGCATAATGAATTATCATATAACAAGTGTCCAGGGGTATTGTGAAATACGAATGAATTGCAAATAAGTCATCAGTTGTCATGTAGGAATCGACTTATGGAATCAAGTGGTAAGTTTTTACGTTGTGCTGCTTACTTTGCAGATTCTCTAAAGACGAGAATTTCATAAACCTTCTCAACAGTACACCGCAGAGACTAGTCACTCATGAATGCTGAATCGTTGATACTGTTGGCCTCTGAGAAAGTGTCCTTACCCCTGACAATTGATAATTAATACAGTACTAATAAAGACAGATTCTTGCCGGTGCTAACTCCTAGTTGGCGCAAGTGGATTTATGAATTAATATGAAAGAAGTGGCTTAACTACCAGTCATGATGAATATCAAGGAAAGTTTGTGCAAGCTGGGAGTAAGCAAATTAAGTAAGATCAATGCGGAGTAATCAAACACGATTATTACATTTAATCGAGCTCAAAGATAACTGTAAATATATTGATTACAACAAAAGAAATTTACGTTACAAGGGAACTTAACAAGTAGTCACTCACTCATGCAATCAATCACATTAGCTAATAATCTTAAGCCTAGAAAACATAGAAAGAAAATACTGGTCAGTGGAGAAAATGGAGTCATTCATGGCTGTGAAGAGACTGGGCTGCACTGCTGCTAGGCCACTGCACTGCACATTGCTCGTGACATCCACTGTTGCCAATCACCAACTCAGTGGGGAGATGCAGGGTCTAGAACTGCTATAGACTGGGTGATAAGTTGCAAGATGGGGTCTTCACTGCTCAGCACTGTTCTTTAGATCCTCCTCCTGTGGCAGCACTACACCAACTAACTAATGTTCTCATGTCAGCCACACAAAGCAAATACATGATCGCCGAAAGTATGCGTGGCCAAGCTTAACAGCTAGAGAGGCAAGGCTGAGGAATGATAATTACACAAAAAATATCACTCAGTGAAACATACTGTCTATAGAAAAAGACAGTCACTCATGATACATGATGAATGTTATGAAAAACTCTGTTTCAGATAAGAGTGCAAATGCAGGTCGTTTACTGACTGGAGTTTCAGTATTGTTCAAGAGTTCCCCTAATAATATACAATGTCACGAGTTGCCATAATAATGCGACCTTGCGAATTCGTGACAACAAGGTTGATGTACCATGAGGTTAGGGAGGGTGACCTCAAACACGAAGCCTAAAATGACCTAAATAAAATCTCTACCACCCACCTGAGGTTTGTCCTACATCAGTACGAGTCGTCACCAAGGTTCCCCCCCTTCCCCCCAGGATAGGGGACAGTTGGAGGGCCTGGACAACCACTCCACACAATGAGATATGATATCACTTCACGTAAAATCATACACTGCTCTATTTGTTAAGCACTTGCCTTGTTGTTTGGTGATAGCAATGGTGTTTCAATGGCCTTTCATGCACAAAATAAAGTGAAAGGCAATGATCACAGCCTATGTAAACATTGGACATTGGATGGGCATCTTGACTCAGTCAGCTGAATAGATGCCCATATAGGGGATGATGGTTATGTAAGGTTTACATGATTTCCAGGTTACAAGTTTCAGTACAGTAATCTCTCAATTGTCATGTGTAATTCAGCCAACCCCCATGCCGGGTATTGCAGAATGCTGGATATTGCGTATGTACACCCAATCAGCTGTCCCTTTGGTGTCGAGCCAGATAATGTGTCACTACCCTAAGCTATCTGTCTCGACCCTCTGTCCAAAAACTTTTCAACAATTTTACCCATGAGTAAAAGATTAAAATCAAGCATAAAATACAATACAGTAATGATACAACATGTATAGTGTAGTAATACATTACACAATATAATCATAATCATACTGTACTCACCTAGTGTTGGCATCAATGGAGGGTAGATACACACAGATACATCCTTACCATACATTCGTCAGAGCACTAGGGCACAGAGCACTGATGGGCCACAAGGTTAATCACAGCACTTTAGCAGCTGGCGAGGCATGTGAAGCCACAGGCCCTGCTATTTATTACAAATAGACTACCTCCCGTACAGGTAAGAAGGAATATTGCCTCCCTTGCATTATTTTACAGATACTTTTATGGCAAATGTTCAGATAAAGTTGCATCCATTGTGCCACCTCTCCATGCCTTCCCCTGTGCTACAAGGGCATCCGGTAGTGCTCATGACTGGAATGTCCCACCGCCATATTGCAGAACTTCTGCCAATCAGAAATCTTTTATTCTCTGAACTGCATCTCTTTGGAACTCGCTTCCCTAGAGTTGTTTCCCCCTAAACTTCAACCTACAGATGTTCAAGTCCAACTGTTAAAGATTTTTTATGAATGGAGGACACCAGTAATCAGGTGTATGGATTTTTTTTTGTTTTTAATCATTAGTTTTTCCTTCCTCTGTTCTGTTTAACCAACCGCAGGGTTGTGGGAGGTGGTCCTGGCACTTCCCGCCGGTGGTAATTCGTGCTCCGACTTACTTTTTTTAAATATTGGCCAAAACTAGCGTGAGTGATATAAATAGCACTCAGGCTTCTCCTAAAAATTTTTTTTATATATACTTACAGTAGGCGCGGAAAGTATTGACATTTTTTTGCCGACGTCATTCTTCTTCGCGTTAAGTGAAGTAGGGTCAATACTACCCTCCCTTGTGATGCGAAATGAGCTGACGCTTTTTCAACGGGAGCTGGCAACCCTGCTTGATAGGTTTGGCACCACAGGAGCAGGCTCAGTAATGTTTGGGCAGCCACAGGAGGAGGATTGTCTCTGTGTGTGATGCACCACGAGGGCATGTTTTGACTCAAATAACACAGTTATTTGGTTACCTACCACATTCTCGTCATGCCTAAAGTAACCACAAGCAAGGACAAACGTGTGGAAGTGATTACTTTATACAAAGATGGCCACAAACTCCCATTTATTGCAAATCAGATGGTGTTAGACTGAGGACAGTGCAGAGACTGGTGAAGCGGTTCAAGGACAGTGGGGAGGCCATTCCTCCCACTCCACTTCCCAAGCCTGGGAGACCTCATAAGACAACCTTCAGGACCCGTCAGCTGATCTCAAGGCAAGTTAGCAAGGATCCAAGGCTAACAGCACGGGATTTAAAAGAAAAGAACCCACAGTTGCTGGCAGATGTGTCTGTCAGAAGTGTGCAGCAGCTGTTGCATAACGATCTGGGCTACAGGAGTTTTTGTGCTCGTAAAAAAGCCACTGCTAACTGCACTTCAGAAGAAAAAGAGAGTAAATTTTTGTAAGAAATATCTTGCCTGGAGTGAGGAGCAATGGAAAACTGTGCTTTGGAGTGATGAGTCAACATTTACTGTCACTGGTACCCCTTCATCACGAGTGTACTACAAACCAGGCAGTGACCCCCTGGATCCTAAGCACACTTCTAAGTTTGTTAAATACCCAGCCTCACTCATGGCTTGGGGCTGCTTTACATATTATGGTGTTGGTAGGTTGGTCATTCTACCTGCAAATGAAAAAGTGAACCAGAACAATTATTTGGAGCTCTTATGTGATGTTTTAAGTGACTCTTTTGATAAAACCAAGGCAAGAGTATTTATGCAAGATTCTGCCCCTGCACATGTTGCAAAGTCAGTGAAACAGTGGCTAACAGACTGTGAGGTTCCCTTTATTCGAGATTGGCCCAGAAACAGCCCAGATATCAATCCCATTGAGAATTTATGGGCGCACATGAAGCGGCAGCTGTGTAGTATGGACACATCATCTTTGCCTAAACTTGAGGCTGCAGCTATGGAGTAGTTTTAGTCCGTCTGTTCTGCAAAACTACACCATCAGTCTCCCCAGATGCCTTAAGAAGATAATAAAGGTGAAGGGGAATGCCAGTAAATACTAAATTCAATGGTGAGTGTTAATTTATTTGTTTCTCCTTGCTATCCACAAGAATGTTTTCTTTTTTTAAGATGGCGTCAACACTTTCTGCGCCTACTGTATATCTTGAAAGCCCCTGCTACTTAAAAAGAACACAGAGGCACCCAACTGACGGCCCAAAGCTCGAGCCATCGCCACTGAGCATCACGAAAGTGACGGCCCGTGGTTAAGTGGTTAAAAGAAAAAAAATAATCACAGCACTAGGGATTAGCCACCACTTGGGTCACAAATGCAGAGTGCACAGATGTGTCCTCAAAATACATCGTCCACAGGAGAGACTGAGAGAGCTGCAGTAGGCTTGGTGCATCGGGTGGGCAGCTCCAGCAATCCATTGTGACTGGCTGGTGTGTTGCTAGGTCTGCCCATGTGCTGATTGGATTCTGTGTCTGAACCAGATGATACGTCTCACCACCTGAAAGTGCACACTATCGCTGATTGCTTCATATTTCTGAGTCAGGTATTGCCAGATTTCGTCGGATATTGTTTGATGGAGCTGAGCAAAAAGCGCCAATTATTGCATTGGACCAAATACAGTATTGTGACGCTGGATAATTGATTTCTGTTTTCTTTTATTTGATGCAAGGAAGATGGAACCAAAGGCCAGGGGCCTGCAAATTGCCTCCTCCTAGAAAAAACAAAACAAGTTAACAGAGAGCCAAATTCAAGATCCATTCATTTCGAGATGTCTGGACACACCGTGTTTGAAAGACTGGAGATTGTAGGCAATAGGAAAAACAGACAGAGGGAGACAGTACCAGAGTTGACCTGTTGCATACATGAAGGACTGGGAGCAGTGGTTAACTCTTGCATTAGAGAGTTAGACAGAAATGAAATGAGAGTTTGTTGCTAGATGGGTGCTATGGTGCTAGGACAACTGTCCCCTGGACAATGGCCCCCCAGACAACTGTCCCCGGACAACTGCCCCCTGGACAATTGCCCCTGTAGGACAACTGCCCCCTGGACAATTGCCAAAATATCACCCGATTCACCGTACAAATGGTCGCAAGTGAGAACTTGACGTCTGTGTGTGTGTGCGTTGTGATCATTGAAGTCAGGAGAATGTGATTGTTACTAATCTAGAGCATTGGAACTGCTGCATTTGACATGCCAGATGCATTTGTTGTTTGTTTCAAATTGATCATGTCACACTTTCCAGATGAAACACTGTAAGAGCTGTACACAAAATTTTTTATGTCCACACTATGATCACAGTATCTTAGTGATATGAGAATAGGCTCATTTCCGAACTGTAAGTTGTGAGTAATACCTCTTAGGAAATCCAACACATTACTTTTCTCATACTCGCCGAAAGATCTTCGTACCATTTTCTCTTTGGCGGTGCCTGATACCCCACCAGCATCTGGTTGATGGTGACCTCATTCAGTGCTTGCTCTTTCTTTAACACCTGGAGAAACTTCCATATGTTTGGGTGGAAGGCAGAAATGTTGGCCTGCTGGTGATTATGCCATCCTTCCAGAGAGTTGTTTGTTTGAGACCAATCCTCGATGACATGATCATGTGTGTTCCACATTCTGATGGGGTACACCGGGGCATGCTTTTGTTACGGCGTACTCTTCCCATGTATGTGTCCTCAAAGTAGTTGATGATGGGCTCTGCTTCAGAAGGGAGGATCTCCTGTAGTATTTCGAACGCGTTAACTACCTCGTGTTGCAGAACAAAATCCAGGGCGGGGATCATGTTTATCTTCAAACTGAAGTCTTAATCCATTTGGTACAGCTCTTGCAGTCCCTTGGACTGCACTCTCCTGTAGATTCTGTGTGAGAGATGGTAGAAACAACCTTTCACTGTGATGCTAGGAAAGGTCTCTTCATTCGCACGCTTGACAGCTTGCTCTTTGTCAATGAGGAATTCAGTTGGCTGCAGCGTCGAATTGTTGACCAAAAGCCGGCTTAGCAGTTCCCGATAGGTAGATTGTTGCTTGTTGGGCATCAGAGCATATACACATGGGATAACCCGATTCAGCGCCAATGAATAGATTGTATAAAGCTGATAGAATAGATCAGGCACTATCTTGATTGTGCTGTCACTGAACCAAGATATGGAATTCTCAAGGAGCCTCTTGTTATGAGCAGTGGAGAAAATGAGCATGCACTGATTGGTCATCCCACTGTCATACAGCAGATAATCGTCTCCGTGGGACATAACTTTGTACTCCGCAGGAACGAGCATGTCAGCCAGGCTTTAAGGTATGGGGTGAGGCACACTGACCAACTGTTTTAGGCATCTGATGTCTCGCCTAATGTGTTCAGTAAACGTCAGTTGCGTTGATGCCCCATCCAATATGCCTTCAACAGCCTGCGTGGTTATTTACTGTGGAGTTTCTTCTGTGTTAATGGCTTTCGTCTTCATTTCTTGTTGCACTTTCAACATTTCGGTGCGATTAATGTCAGAAGCATTCATATGACAATTCAGTCTACTGGCTACTTCCTGCCCAATGACTTTGATCTTTGCTTTGCACTTATTGTGCTATCTTCTTTCACATTCTTAAGAAACCACACCGTTGGCCAGATCTTTCTGCTTCACATATATATATGACCATCGTAAATCAGTTTCATTTTCCCCCTCTCACTCCAAACAAACTCCATGGTCTAACACGATGTGTCCACTGAAACCCCAATTAGTAGGAAGTGTATAAGTTGACTGGTCAGCTGCCATGCATCACTGCTCACTGGTTTGATGTGTGACATCATGGTCGACCTGGCATGTCAAAAACAGCAGTTGCACTAGACACGTACTCGCCAGCGTTTCATTTGGAAAGTGTGGCACGATCAGTTCGAAACAAACAACAACAAATGCACCTGGCACGTTGAATGCTCATATAATGGACCATTTGTACAGTGAATCGGGTGATCTTTAGCAATTGTCTGGGGGGCAGTTGTCCAGGGGGCGGTTGTCCTATGGGGCTGATTGTCCAGGGGGCAGTTGTCCGGGGGACACTTGTCCTGGGGGCAGTTGTCCGGGGGACACTTGTCCCGGGGGCAGTTGTCCTGATACCAGGTGCTACATGCCTGCTGTAGTGGAGGAGGGATGCAAGCAGGCAGTTCAGAGGAGCAGTGACCATTGAAGTAGCGATTAAAAAGAGATAAAGATGCAACAGTGCGTCAAAGAGACAGAGGTTGAAGGGAGCCTGTAAGAGGAGGAGAGTTATTGAGACGGAAAGCCTTTGACTCCACCCTGTTGAGAAGAGCTGTGTGTGGGGAGCCTTCCCACATATGAGAGTTGTACTCTACACAGAGGTGAATAAAACTTGTGTATAAAGTCAACAACTGTGCAGGGGTAAAGAAGGTACGGTGTTAGCATAGCACACCCAATCTCTTAGAAGCAGATTTTACGTGAGGGGTAATATGTTCTTTCCAAGATAAATCCCAAGAAAATGAAACCCAAGTATTTTTAAAGATGTTGCAGGATTGAGATGGATGTTGCATAAAATTAGAGGGTACTCGTGTGGATGATTTTGTCGGGTTGATGCATTGTTTTTGATGCATTAAAAATGACAAGGCTGGTTTTACCCCAAACAGAGATATGAGCCAAGTCAGACATTAAGTGTGCCATAGTCCCATCGCTTGTTTATTGAAGCTACTGCTAAGATGGACACTGTGGAAAGCAAATGGAAAAATGAAGGGTGGAGTCACCGGTGTATGAGTGAATTGGGCTAGATGTGCAGCTTAGAAGGTCATTGATGAATAATAGGAAGAGAGTTGATGATAGAACAGAGCCCTGAGGAACACCACTATTAATAACTCTAGGAGAAGAACAGTGGCCATGGACAACAGCAGCTATAGAGCGACCAGAAAGGAAGCTATAGATGAAGGCACAGATAGAAGGATAGAAACTGTAAGAGGGTAGTTAGGAAAGTAAAGATTTATGCCAGGCTCGATCAAAAGCCTTGGGAGATGTGTTTCACACACACAGAAAAATATCATTTTACTTAGTATTGTACACTGCACTATTTATTAATCACTTTTGCTGTCAGTTGGTGATAACAGTGGTGTTTCAGTGGCCTTTTATGCACAAAATAGAATGAAAGGTAGCGATCATGATCACAGCCAGTGTGAACACCGGGCAGGCATCTTAACTCAGTCAGCTTAGTAAAGGCCCATAAAGGGGATGATGGTTACAAAAAGTTGGCATGATTTCCAAATCACAAGTTTCAGCATTTCACACACAAAAAACTATCACTTCACTTAATATTGCACAATGCACTATTTGCTATACACTTGCACTGCTGTGTGTAGATAACAATGGTGTTTCATTGGCCTTTCATGCACAAAATTGAATGAAAGTCAACAATCACAGCCAATGTAAACACTGGGCTGCCATTTTGGCTTGTGTCACCAATGCATCCATATGAGATTCTTGGAGGCGGCCATCGAAAATATCATTGTAACAAAATCGTGACTAATTTTTAAACGGTGTACCAAGACAGGGTATAACTTTTAAATTATCGTTCTAGCGATTTATCAAAATGAGATGTCATATAACGAGGCTGCACTGTATTCTACCAATAAATCCACTAATCTGTTTCCCAGGATTCCTTATTCTAGTCCTTCCCAGTTGACCTCTCTTTTCAGTTTAAGTCTCCAGTTAACACCATTCTGTTTTTCTCCGTAACAGTTTGATTAGTGCATTTAGGGACTTTCTCATCATTTGATCATAATCTTCCCATGCTGTTGTTTGTAGAATCGTATATGCCAGCTGTTAGTGCATATTGCTATTAGTGTGTGTGCGCACCTGTTACGTCACAAGTGGTGACATCACCGGAAGGGTTCTGCGGCGTGCTGCCGGGGGCCCAGGCACTTTGCGGTGTGAGGCCCGTGAGTGTAGTTTGCCTTCTAATACTGGTAGCAGAGCATAGTTCCAACATAATGGCGTCTTGTTCAACTAAGTGGCCTCCAAAACTTGAAAATGATTCTGCTTATGAGAGTTGGAAGAAGGACATCGACATTTGGTGCAAACTGACGGACTTACCGAAAAAGAAGCAAGCCTTATCTATTCACCTGTCATTGTCTGGAAGAGCGAGGGTGGCGTCTTCAGAAATTGATGCGGCTGATTTGAAATAAGAGATTGGTATTCAGACCTTGCTGGAAAAACTAGACAGTTTATTTCTCGTGGACAAAGGACGTTGGCAGTTTGCAGCTTTTCATGAATTGTACAACTTCAGAAGAGCCGGTGATATGAACATTCGTAAGTTCGTGGCAGAATTTGAGCATGTTTATTTCAAATTTACGTAGCAGGACATGGCACTGCCAAATTCTGTGATGGCTCTTATGCTCTTAGCTGCATGCAAACTTTCAGACAGTGAGCAACAACTAGTGATGTCCGCGATAACTGAGGTGACATATGAAAACATGAAATCTGCCCTGAATCGTATTTTTGCTGGTGAAATTGGCGGACAGAACGATGCATCGGTGTCTGCCAGGGAGGTGAAGGGCGAACCAGTATTTTGGAGTGACGAAGTTGGGGGTGAGGAAATGTTTCATGTTAGAGGTACTCGACGAGGACGGAGAATGTTGCGGGGTGGTGCAGTACGTGATCGAGGTCGTGGTGGTGGCTGATATTCAACCGTATCTGCTAGAATTCCCCAATGCTCATCCACCGGCAGGAGGTAGAACCCACTTGGGTCTGACAGAAAGGTATCGAGGTGTTTAGTATGTGATTCTAGATTTCATTGGGCATGTGGCTCTCCGGATGTATACGAAAACGACGGCAGTCGAGAAGAAAATTCTGAAACAGTGCATCTGTCATTATTTATGGGCTATGCAGATGATGCCACTAGTAGAGGTAAGTTACAGACTCTAGTAGAAGAATTTAAGGGATGTGCTGTTCTAGATGCTGGGTGTTCTACAACTGTATGTGGAGTTGAATGGATCAATTGTTATCTAAGTGAGCTCCCTGATTACGAATGTGAAGCTGTAAGAGAAGAAGCGTCATCCTCAATGTTTACTTTTGCTGATGGTGTCGCAGTTTCTTCCCTCAAACATGTTACTGTGCCCTTCTACATTGGAAATATGCGTGCAACCATCGTGACTGATGTTGTGAACTGCAATATTCCCTTGCTGTTGAGTAAACGTTCCATGAAAAAAGCAAAAATGTTGATTAACTTTGGAAGTGACCAGGTCACAATTTGTAGAACTATCATTAATTTGAAGTCCTCATCTTCAGGCCAATACTTGCTAGCAATTTCTTTATGACTAGGTCGTGAATTTTGTGAAACAATCACGCTGGCATCTCTTGGGGGTGATGTAGAAAAAATGGCTTTGAAGCTTCACAGGCAATTTGGATGTCCAACATCAGCGAAATTAATTAAACTGATCACAGATGCGGGGATTAAAAGTTCAGAACTGGAGTGGGCTATCAAGGCTGTATCTGATGCTTGTACAGTCTGTTGCAGATTCAAGAAAGCCAAGCCCCGACCCGTAGTCAGTTTGCCCATGGCGTCTAAGTTTAATGAAGCCATAGCCATGGATTTGAAAGCTTGGGGAAGGCATTATTTCTTAGTCCTTGTTGATTTGGCGACCAGGTATTGTAATGCGATAGTAATCGCGGACAAGGGTGCACCCACCATTATCAAAGGAATATTTCGGAGCTGGATTGTTGTGTTTGGCGCACCTGGAAAAATTCTTACAGACAATGTTGTGAATTCAATAATGCAGAAATGCGAGCACTGAGAGAGGCCTTCAATATCAAGATCATGACAACGTCTGCAGAGAGTCCATGGAGCAACGGAGTCTGTGAGCGTTAAAAATGCAGTCATTGGTGACATTGTTAGGAAGATAATGGCTGATAGCCAGTGTGAATTGGATGTGGCCTTGGCATGGGCAGTATCGGCAAGAAATGCTGTCACCAACTACGCTGGCTTTTCTCCTAACCAACTTGTTTTTGGTCAAAACCCTGGCCTGCCTAATGTGTACGCAAATGATCCTCCGGCCTTGGAACCTTCATCACCATCGAAAATTGTGAGAGACAACTTGAACGCTCTTCATTTAGCAAGACAAGAGTTTATAAAGACTGAATCAGATGAACGTTTGGCTAGGGCTCTGCGGCACAAAGTACGTTCGAGTGACTTAAACGATATCCGAAATGGAGATGAAGTCTTCTACAAAAGAAATTACAGTCATGAGTGGCACAGTCCCGGAATTGTAATAGGCAGAGATGGGAAACAAATTCCGGTGAGACGTGCGAGTGCACGTGTGTCGTCTAGCACGTGCGCCAGAGCAAGATACTACAGTTGATGGTGGTGTCAGCAGTGATGAGAAGAGCAATATTGTCCAGGAGAAGCCTAATGATGATTCTTCACAAGTGTTGAATGACTATCCACCAAATGACGAGTCAGAAGATGGTGTGGTTCCGATTGATGAGCCTCCCACAGTTTCTATTCCGGTTAATCAGCCTCCCAAAGTTTCTGTTGGTCAACGTATAAAGGGAATACATTCAGAAAGTGGAGAATTGATGTCTGGAAGGATTGTGAGTCGGGCAGGTAAAGCCACTGGAAAGTACAAACACTGCTACAATTTGAAGAGGGACTCTGATGGCAGCATTGATTGAATAGATTTGCAGAAGGATTTTAGCGAATGGGAAGTGGTTGATGATGACGCAGAAATGCTTGTTCTTTTCAACTCTGAGGCTGTATTATGCGCTAAGGAAAATGAAATTACAAACTGGCAGAATAATGATGTGTATGAGGAAGTAGATGATGTTGGGCAAGGTGCCACAACGGGTCGATGGGTTGTGACGGAAAAACTGAAAAATGGAAAGCCTATTGTTAAAGCCTGCTTAGTCGCCAGAGGATTTGAGGAAGACACAGTGGATCTCTGAAAAGACTCATCTACATGTTCAAAAGAAACAGTGCGTTTGGCACTTTCTTTGGCCTCCACCAACCAGTGGGATTGCCACACTGTGGATGTGAAAGCTGCCTACTTGCAAGGTAACGACATTGAGAGAGTTGTTCATTTACGTCCTCCGCCTGAATATGCAAATGGTACGTTATGGAGACTAAAGAAAACTGTTTATGGCCTTTGTGATGCTGCTAGGCATTGGTATCTGCACGTAAAAGATCAACTGTTGAGTCTCGGAGCTAAAGTGTCATTACTGGATTCAGCGCTGTTCTCTGGGAGGAATAGTGGCATAGTCGAAGGCATTGTATGTGTTTATGTCGACGACTTCCTTTTGGCTGGTACACATGAGTTCGAGCAGCAAGTGATAAACCGATTGAGTCAAATATTCCTCATTGGCAGTTCAGAATCAAAAGCCTTCAAATACGTTGGTCTCAGTGTCATCTCCAACATCGATGGCAGCATAACGCTTGACCATTTCCAGTATGCTTCATCTTTGAAACCAGTCACGCTGAGTAGACATCGTGCAGCAGTAAAATCAGGAGAGCTGTCCGAGTCTGAGAAAATGGAGTACCGAGCATTAATTGGGCAACTCAACTGGATTGCCACACACACTCGGCCAGATATTGCCTTTGATGTGTGTGAGTTGAGTGTGACCAGCAACCGAGCTACCATAGCGAATTTGCTTAGATTCAATAAGTTGATCTCCAGGGTGAAGACTGACAACATGAAGCTATACATTCCAAGAATGGGACCAATCGAGGACTGTCATATAGAGTGCTTTTCGGATGCCTCATTTGCCAACCTTGTAGGCAATGGGTCTCAGGGAGGTTTTGTGATCTTCCTACGAGATGCTAGTGAGGCAAGATGTCCTATATTCCGGCAGACAAGAAACATCAGGAGGGTCGTCAAATCTACCTTATCTGCTGAGGCGTTGGTGCTGCTTGAATGTGCTGAGACTGCTGTATATGTCCCCAACATACTGCGTGAGGTTTCTGGATGTGGAAAGATCAAAATAAAGTGTTTCGTCGACAACAAGAGTCTGGTGGACGCCCTTTACTCCTGTAGGAGCGTAGAAGACAGGGGATTGCGCATTGATATTGCTGTATTACAAGACATGTTGGAGCAAGGGGAGATTGATGAAGTATCTTGGGTAGATACATCACAACAACTGGCTGATTGTCTCACCAAGGCAGGTGCCTCGACCGAGTGGCTGCGTGCAGCAGTCAGCCAAGGCTAGAAGGATTATAATACTTCAAGAGACATCACATATCTGTATGTGGCCACAGACTGGCTTGATAGTAATTAAACAAAAGTCTATGTATTGGATGCATAGTGTGTATCGGGTGTTGATGGTACTCACACAAATGTCTATGTATTGGATACATAGTGTGTATCAGACACCAATAGACCATCCAGCTTCGTCCTTGGAATCTTTTGTGAAATTAAGAAGAGAGGACTAGAGTCTTAGTGCATATTGCTGTTAGTGTGTGCACGCACGGACACACCTGTTACGTCACAAGTGGTGACGTCACCGGAAGGGTCCTGCAGTGTGCAGCCAGGGGCCCGGGCAGTACGCAGTGTGAGGCTGGTGAGTGTAGTTTGCCTTCTAATATCAGCAGTATCCACTTTTCCATTTTGTTCTTGTATTTCCACTTCCTTTACTTGTGCTTTGGTATATCCAAGACTTATCCTTCTCACTTATATTTTAAATCATTCATGGCCATCTAACATCCTCCAAATCCATGTCTGTCCTTCTTACATTCATTATATTCCAGCTAACCTAGTACATTTGTATCAGTATCAGTGTTCGTGCTGATAATACTGAAAGTCCATTTTCTTAGCAATCAACCATCCACATTATTATACCAAATCTTAAAGTTTTGTGATTCATCTGCTTTCACCTAATCCTCTTTTGCATTCCTCGCCTCATCTGCTTCTTTTATTGCTCTTACTGCCATGTTGTACCTCTTATTTATTTACGTGTCCATCACTCTTCAGAAAGAATACCAGTATCTGTAGGTTCTCATTTGTCCTTCCATCATTTTTTTCTTCCTCTAGTGAGTTTGGGTGCGTGTGTGTGTGTGTGTGTGTGTGTGTGTGTGTGTGTGTGTGTGTGTGTGTGTGTGTGTTTACCTATTTGTGCATGCATGTGTGTTCAGTGCATGTACACATACCTTAAGCTTTGCAGATAACAGATTATCCTTTTTGATATATTCCATGACTTTTCTTAGAATCATATGCTAATATAATCCTTGAGGAATTTCTGTTATTTTAGGTTGGTCATATTGCAGTGTGCACAGATGTATTGTTGCTTAATAGAGATCAAAGTGTCATCATAGCATGTTGAATATAAGTAATTCCATGTCTCCCATGGTCAGAGTAGCTCTTTTCTGTGTTTTTTTCTGCACAGATATATATTTATTCACCAGTATTGTGTGCAAAGATCATCACTATACCAGTCATAGCTTGATGCAGATAATATGAAGCCTGAAAGCTTGTGAAATTGCCTAAGACACTTATCAGGGCTTCATTGGCTTATTTTCACCTCCTTGTCTACTTCTTGTGTCCCAAGAATCAGAAAATTATATGTCAGTTTGTTTCTCTCTCCTTCCCTTGTTAATTTATGGAATTAGAAAAAGCTTAAAAATATTTTATCATACTAGTTGTTATAATCTGATTTTTCCATCAACAGCTAGGCATGTAGAGTTCCATAAAATGTGTTGTATATCATTTGGTCATATTATTAAATGTAGTAATGATAAATTTTTATTTCCACTTTGACAGATCTAGAAAACATGATTTTTCCCTCACTCAGTTTTTGACTTGTTTAAGGCATAGAGGAATTTAAGGGGACAATTATTGTTATTTCTTTGTTACAAGTATCAGTGAATTACATATTTCGTCACTAGAATTTTATTTCATGTTTGGCTGTATTGTGATTTAAAGTAAGGGAATATGTAACTATTGAATAATGTGGCCAAGGGTAGTCTCATCTCTTCAGCAGTTTTGAGTTGTGGATCATATTAACCTTAATGAATTGCTTGTTTTTGGTGTAGCGCAGGGTCTCTAACAGATCATCCGTGTGGAGTTATTTTTGTGTATTTTATTCATTATTCTCTGCTTGGCTCAAGCACACTTGTAGCCACTGCACTCTCCAGTTTTGGGCTGAATTGTCTTTGTAAGCATATCTATTTGCTGGGCCTATTTTGGATAATTTTAAGGCATCTGTCCTCTTGGCTGAATTAGTCTTTCCTAGTGCATTACTGTGTACAATGTTTGGCTTTATTTTTGTCCTGGCTTATGTTAAGTTAGTCTTAGTTATTTAACCACTTCGTCTGATCTTACATGTATATTGTGGGCTTACCTTCTTTGCCGTTGTAGAACCTCCTGTGAGCTTTGTTCCGGGCATCATTTATGTTATATTCATATTATTTTATAGAATATTTTGCAATTTTCATATTTTTTCAGGTATGGTATGGTTTTCTAATGATTAAAAAATAATTTCCTTCCTCATACATAGTCTGGTGTGTAATCTATTCAGGGCAATTTATTGCCATAACCAAAAGAACTGGTAACTATTACATCAGTAGAAGTAATAGATACAATCAGAGTGGAAAACAGTGATGCAAGATGGGGCATGTACAACACTACACACATCATTTGGATGTTGTTGTTGGATAACCTCAGACTATCTGGTTGACAACACCTATCAACTGCAGGCAAGCAGCTGCCTCCACAAGGCCATCTTGTGCAGTGAACCAGTATTCCCTTGTAGTAGACAGTGCCTTGCCATGGTGAGACCTGGGGAAGAGTGGGGAGATTTGGTTCCCAGATAGATGTGTCATTTTTGTCTCTCCACCCAGTTAGCAGGGACACTATACTAGGCTCCACATCACCCAAGTATTTGGTGATATGGTTACCACCTAGGATGTAAATGGTTTCCTGGGTTACAGGAAGCCATTAGGCTTTTCACTCAGAGTAAAGCCAGAGAAGAGCAATAACAAGTGACTGGAAGGATGGGAAAAATAGAGAGGAGAGCAGACACAGAAACAAAGAACGGTAAAGGTGAAGGAAGCAGTAAGTAACACTTCATGAAGTGAGTGGATGATGGTTGCCACAACCTACCATCATTTCAAATATCTAATACAGAAATGACTACAATGTGGCATGCAGTATTTGAAGTTATACTTTATTTGTAAAACAGTGAACAAATGTTTCTTAGACGACAACTTTGTGTAGCCCAGGAATCTTGTCTTGCTCTGGCCTGTACTGGAGAATCTTGGTCTCAGTGTTATTCTTGTTTTTCATGTTGAAGATTATTGAGTATGCTGTACATCATCAACTCTTAGCAGCAGTAAAATGAAACAGAATAGTTTTCCTCATTCAGTCAGAATACAGGAAATATCACTCACCTAAAAATGCATTGATTCACAGTAACTTGGTGGTCAGTACCTGTTGTGGGATGCCTGCTCTCTTGATTCTGTTATATCAATCTGTTGCTTTTGACACAACAGAACAAGAACTTTTGCTTGATGATCTGCACATTTATGGCGTTTCTAATGACGTCCTTTTGCTCCTTCAGACTTATCAGACACATCTCAGAATCAGACTCTGTTCATTTCTGATTCGAGTCTGTCAAGGAATGGTTTTATGCCCAGTTCCGTTTGCTATTTACACCAATAGTTTGTCATTTCCACTTGGTGCACACACTGTGGCCTATGACTTTTACTCTGATCTTGCTCAGCTTCGTGTGAAGATGACTGTTAATGATACTAAGAACAAAACTGAATCCCTACTGTCTGATATTAAGATCTGGATGGCAAAAAGGAGACTTAATCTGAATGATGGCAAAATGGGCATCATGATAACAGTATTTGCAAAAACAGAAGGGATTATGCCTCTGGTAATGCCCTGCCTGTAGACACTTACCAATCACTACTTCATTCAGTTAGCTGTGTTAGAAATTGGCGTATAATATAATTCAAAACTAAATTACAAGGAATATATTAATCAAGTTGTCAGAAGTCATAGTCTGCAAATCAGAAACCTGTACTATGTGAGGCAGTTTCTGATTTGATGTTGCCTCTTAGCACTAGGTCATACAAATGCCTTTATTTTTGTCAATTATTGTAATGCATTGTGGATTTATCTTCCAAATAATCAATTAAAGAAAGTTCAGTTGGTGTTAACTAGGGCAGCAAGGCTTATTTTTGGCCTAACTCTGAGAATCCTCACTACAGTACCTCATTTCTAATTGCTGGCTGCTAGTAAAACTACAGCTTTTGTCTTTCAAGGTTCTTATATTCAGTAAGCTGAAGTATTTTGATGAAATGTAAAATCTTCTGTCGGCATGCCAAGGTGTGATGTTATGAAGAGAAGATGATCCAACGTGCCTTGAGGAGTCAGGAGCTGTTCATCAATTATCTTTCCCTGATCAGTTATTTTCCTATGTAGCCCCTAGGTCATATGATAGGTTGCCATATCTGTGAAGCAGTTGACTTCTGTAGAATCATTTAATGGGTGGCTCAAAGTCTTTCTCTTCTCTTGAAGCTAAGATCATTAGAGAGGTGTTGTGATAAATGATTACAGAGTGTAATTGCTGCCCATTCTAATGATGAATTTTTTTATTGTATATGAGTGATGTCACAATTCTTGTAATTGTAAAGGTGCAAATATGTTTAATTCACCCTATGCGTATACAGTATACTTTTTCATGCCCTAATTCTTGGAGAAAAGTCAACATTCATTCCTTTCCAAAGAAAGGAAGTTCCTTTGATCCCTTTGATTATAGACTAGCAGATACCACATCTTTTCTTGGTAAAGTATTTGAGATTGTCATGAAAAACTAATTGTTTAAACATCTTGAAACCAGCAACTTAATTTGTGACAGGCAGTATGGTTTTTACCATAAAAGATCCACCATTGATATGCTTAATGTCTCTACTCATACCATCCATCAGTCTGCTGACCAACATTGAGAAACCCATGCAGTAGCTCTTGATATTCCTAAAGCAGTTGAAAAATTGTGGCACCATTCCTTGTTATCCAGATCCCCTTGCTATGGCCTGTCATCTCATATCCCACTGGTTTCCTCATATCTCAGCAACAGAAAGATAGGAGTGTAAGTGGGTGATGTATATTCCAGTTTCCACTATGTTAGTGCCAGCATGCCACAAGGATTAATCCTGACCCCCAACCCTCTTCCTTATTCTTATTAATGATCTCTTGTCTGTCACCCACGATCCCAATCTGCAGATGAATAAACATTTCACAGTTCCTTCACACTTAAACACTGATTCACAAAGTTTGATATCTTGAACTACCAGCTCAGCACAGCAATCTCCTTAAATCAAGACCTATCTTAGATTGCCGAATGGGGATTAAATAACACTGCCTCATTTAATGCTAGGAAAACCAAATACTGTAATTCCTGTAAGACCCGAATGCCCAAGTCCCGGACACCCCAAGTCCCAAACATTTTGGGCTTGGGTTTTCAGAACCCAAAAATGCCCCCAAAACGCAAAAAATAAAAAATAAAATCCGAAAATTTTTGAACTGTAACTTTGAACTTGGCACGGGGCGCTGATCAGCTGTGTTTTGGCGGATAGAGAGCGATCCCCTGCTTCCCTCCCCTTCCCAATTACTGCCTAACTATCATCGGGAGTGAGTGTTCCTCACAATGGCTGCCACACATGTTTGTTTTTGTGAATAAACAGTGAATAAACTGCAATATCTCACCACTAGACCACATGGGAATTTACAGTGTTGTGCAGTGTTAAGAAATTAGAAATCAGAGTGCAAAGGATTAAGTGCAGCAAAAGACTGGAGGCAGTTTAATCATCTAATCTCCGTAACAGACGGACGTGTTGTAAGTACTGTACCCTGGATACTGCTAAATATTTTCCATACTCACCTCTAATTCCAGATTCTCTGGTTCCATTTCATTTATTTCATGCTTTCTGTCCCTTACTGGTATGTTTAGAGTCAGAAAAAGATGATGTTTATGTCCGGTTAGGAGTTTCATTAGGCTGTCGACTGGTAAATATTTCCCATACTCGCCTCAAATTCCCCATTCTCTGGTTCCATTGAATTTATTTCATGCTTTCTGTCCCTTATTGGTGTGTTTAGAGTCTGAAAAAGGTGATGTTTATGTCCAGTTTGGAGTTTCATTAGGCTGTCAACTGGTAAGTATTTTCCATACTCACCTGTAATTCCTCATTAACTGGTTCCTTTTCATTTGTTTAATGCTTTGTGTCCCTTATTTGTGTGAATAGGGTCTTAAATAGGTGCTATGCATGTCCACTTGGGAGTTATGTAGGTGTTTTTATGAGATAGGGTGGGTTAGGGTCCATAAGTGCCTGTCCAGAAGCCTCATGCCCAAGACCCAGACAAACCCAAGATCCGGACATGCCTATGGCTCTATTATGTCGGATCTTGGAGGGATTACTGTATATCCAGTTTACTAATAGACAGATATTGTCTTATTGCATATTCCTGTCTCTAAAAGTATTAAAATTCTTAGTGTTTTGCATAACAGTACCCACAGTTGGGCCTCTCATATTTGATCACTTGCTAAAACCGCATGAAAAGAACTTGGATTACTGTATAGGATCTGTAACTTCTTCACTGACAAGCAGTTAGCTATAATATACAAGAGTCATGCGCACTCTCAGCTCGAATACTGGCTACCCGTATGGAGTGGATGTGGAGAGGTTGGACTAAAACAGCTGGACAAAATTTAGAACAAAGTTATAAGAATAATCAGTAATCCATCAGTTACATATAAACTATCTCTCCTGCAAGTAAGATAGAACGTTGCCTACTTTACGTTACTTTACAGATACTTATATGAAAAATGCTCAGATGAAATTGTATCCATTGTGCCATCTGTCCATACCGTCCTCCGTGCTACAGAAGCATTTGGTAGTGCTCAGCACTGTACTGTCATACTGCCATATTGCGAAACTTCTGCTGTCAGAATTCCTTTATTTCCTGAACTACTTCTCTTTGGAACCTGCTTCTCCAGATTACTTCCCCTTCAGACTTCAACCTTTATCAGTTCATGTTGAAGTGTTAAAGATTTTTTGTATATGGAGAAGGATTATTTTATCTTTCATTCCATTTGTTTTTCCTTTCTCAGTTCATCTTGTTAAGAAGAAGTTGTAGTGGATTGCTGAGGAAGAACTGGCACCACTGAGAAACAAGAGACCAGATTAGGAGGAGGCTGGTGCTAATGATGATGATGATGACTACTGTAACTGTAAAGATTTAAGTGTGTTTTAATTAGTAGTGATTTCCTGAGAAAGAACTGGTGCCACTGAGAAACAAAAAAAAAATTATTATTATTATTATTATTATTGCAACCTGGAATGTAAGGGGTATGAATGATGAGGTGAAAGAGAGAGAGATTGTACAGGTGCTTGAGAGTGCGAAAGTGGATCTATGTGGAAAAACTGAAACTAAATGGCGAGGTGAGAGTGTGAGAGAATGGGAATATGGATGGGGTATATGTGCGGGAGTGGGTGAGAATGAGAGGGCGAAAGAGGGAGTGTGTATTGTTGTGAGCAACAGGTGGAAGGAGAATGTAAGAGAGTATGGATCAGTTGGGTCAAGGATTGTGTGGGTAAGAGTGAAAGTTGGACTACAAATGTGGGCAATTGTGTGCATGTATGCGCCAACGCAAGATCGTGTAAGTAGAGTGAGAGAAGAGTTTTAGACAAATGTGGAAGCCTGCTTGGAAAAGTTTGAAAGGAATGAGAGAGTGTTTCTGATTGGAGATATGAATGGAAAAGTAGGGAATGAGAAGGTGGATGGAGTGGTTGGTGAGTGGGGTGTGCCTGCAGAGATGGATGAGAATGGCAGTGCTTTAGTGGACATTTGTGCTGGGAGGGGGTTGGTGGTAGTTAATACCCTCTTCAGGCACAAAATGATCCATAGGTATACATGGCGAGTGGTGAGAAGAGAGGACGGGGGAATGAATAAACGGAAGGCAATGATTGACTATGTGTGTGTGTGGATGAAAGGATGAAAAGATGTATAATGGATGCAAGAGTATATAGAGGTTGGGGGAGTGGACTTTCTGACCACCACTTGGTGGTGGCCAAAATCAGAATCCAAACAAGATGGAGGAAGAGAAGGGAAAGACAGGAGGAAGTATTTGTTACAAGGAGGGTAGAAAAGTTACAAGAGGATGGAATAAAGGCTGAATATAGAAGGGAAGTGGAGGAGCGATTGGGTAAATATAGATTGGATCAGATGAGGGATGTGGTGGGTGTGTGCAAGGTATTCACAGAAGAAATTTGTGCATCATGTGAGGTGCCGTGTGGGGTGAAAAGAAGATGAAAGGGGGCTCACGGAACAGCATGGTGGACTGAAGAGGTGAGAGAGGCTGTGGCACAAAAGAAGAAAGCATATAATGAGTGGATGAGGAACAGGGGAGACGAAGAAGCTGAGAGACGGACGAGAGAGTTATATGTAGTGAGGAGGAGAGAGGTGAAAAGATTAGTAAGAGAGAGTAAGAAGAGAGTGGATGAGGAATTTGGAAGGAATTTGAGTGCAAAGTGGAGGGAATGTAAGAAAATGTTCTGGAAGGAGGTAAAGAGAGCTAGACAGGGTGCCAACGAAGTCAGTGGGGGTGTGAAAGATAAAAATGGTAGATTACTAGTGGAGAAGGGAGAAAAAGTAGACAGATGGAGAGAACACTTTAATGAACTGTTGAACGTAGAGAATGAAAGTAGTGCAAGTATAAGTGGCTGGGGAATGGCAGGGAGAAGGAGAGTTGCGAGAAGAGAGGAAGAAATCACCAGGATGGAAGTGGTGGAAGCAATGAAGAAAGTTAAAATGAGGAAAGCCCCAGGAATTGATGGAGTGTGTGGTGAAATGCTGAAGCATGAGGGAGAGATAGTATAGAATGGATGTGGAAGGTGTGCAGATTGGCTTGGGAGGAGGGTAGAGTCCCGGAGGATTGGAAGTCAGGTATAATTATTCCTCTGTACAAAGGAAAAGGGGAAAAAGCAGTGTATGGTAATCGTAGGGTCATTTGCCTTCTCAGTGTAATAGGAAAAATATATGGTAGGATACGTATTGACAGAGTTAGGGAAATTACTGAGGAATTAGTTGGAGAAGAACAAGGAGGTTTTAGGAAGGGAAGAGGTTGTGTAGACCAGATATTCATTCTTAGATCCTTAGTGGAAAAGTTTCTAGAGAAGGGCAAGAAGTTGTATGCAGCCTTCATGGATCTGGAGAAAGCATATGACAGGGTGGATAGACAAGGTTTGTGGAAGGTATTAAGAATATATGGAGTGGATGGGAAGTTGTTGAAGGCAGTGAAGAGTATGTATGAGGGTGCTAAGGCTGCAGTGCGTGTGGATGGCAAACTGAGTGAATCTTTCCATTTGAAGGTTGGATTGAAACAAGGATGTGTCATGTCTCCATGGTTGTTCAATCTGTATATGGATGGGGTTATAAAAGAGATACAAGGTCGGGCAGTGGATGTTGGAG